>APFE030184092.1:99619-280308 GCA_000404065.3 Pinus taeda
GGGCAGCCAGAAAGGTATAGTCCATCTGCTTTCTGTTCAAATTTTGATTTATCTATTACTGATGATGATCCCAGAACAGTGAAGGAAGCAGTAGATTCAAAGGATGGAAAACTTTGGAAAGAGGCCATGGTTGATGAAATGGTATCTTTGCACAAAAATGGGGCTTGGGATATGGTGGAGTTGCTGGCTGGAAGGAAACCCATTGGTAGAAAATGGGTGTTCAAGAAGAAGACAAATGCAAAAGGAAAAGTGGAGAAATACAAAGCTCAGTTGGTAGCAAAAGGTAATTCCTAGGTGACGGGAATTGATTTTGGTGATATTTGTATCCTATTGCCAAGGTAGCTTCTATTAGATTACTTTTATTTGTTGCTACTGCTTTAGATTTTGAGGTGAAATAGATGGATGTGAAGACAACATTTCTTCATGGGGATCTAGAAGAGGAGATCTACATGAAGCAACCTGAAGGCTTTGCGGTGAAGGGTAAGAAAGATCTGGTATGCAAGTTAAAGAAGTATTTGTATGGGTTAAAACAGTCACCAAGGATGTGGTATCAGAAATTTGATACATTTATAAGGGGACTTGGTTTCATCAGAAGCAAACAGGATCACTGTGTGTATTTTAAATTAATTGGCGACCGTGTTATTTATCTGGTTTGTATGTGGATGATATGTTTCTGGTTGGAAATGACAAGGAAATTATCCAGGAATTGAAGACCCAATTGTCCTCCAAATTTGACATGAAAGATCTTGGTGCTACAAAATATATTTTGGGCATGGAAATTAAAAGAGATCGGGAAAGAGGAAGCTCTGGTTAAACCAGAGGAATTATGTCAAGACGATATTGCAAAGGTTTAATATGCAGAATAGTAAACTAGTGAAGGTTCCTATTCTTGTAGGTGTAAATTTATCTATTGAACTATGTCTCAAGACATAAGAAGAGGAAGAGGATATGTCCTGTGTTCCATATGCAAGTGCAGCTTGTAGCCTGATGTATGCGATAGTCTGTGCTAGACCAGACATTACACATGTAGTGGGAGTATTGAGCAGGTTTATGTCAAAACCAAGGAAGGAGCAATGGACATTTGTGAAGCAGTTTTTCAGGTATTTGCGTGGCACTAGTGATTATGGTTTGGAAGACCAAGATTGGACAGAGTTTTGGATATCTGTAGCTTTGGATGCAGACTGGGCTAGAGATATGGATTAGAGAGGATCAACAAGTGGGTATGTATTTAACCTATTTGGAGGTGCAGTTAGTTGGATGAGTAAGAAACAATCTATAGTGGCACTATCAACTACAAAGGCAGAATACATGGTAGCCACTCATGCAAGCAAGGAAGCAATTTGGTTGCAGAGATTGTGTTCAAGTATGGGGTTAGTATAGGGAGCTATAAGGATAGACTGTGACAATTAAAGTGAAATTTTCTTGGCAAAGGACCCTGCTTTCCATTCAACAACAAAGTGAATTGATGTTTTGTATCACTTTGTGAGGGATATGATAGAAGGCAAAAAGGTGTTGCTGATAAAGGTGGACATTTTGAAGAATACTGCAGATGCATTGACAAAATTTGTGAGCTCTGAGAAAGTTACCTTGGTGTAGAGAAAAAATGGGCATTTTAGGGCTAGATAAATGACTAAGATCCCTTGTGCTCCCCTGTGGAAAGAAAACAACAAGTGGGAGAATGTTGGGTTGTGTTATATTCTTTCCATGACTAGCCCACGTAGTTAACCGGGGGGTTAGGAGGGGGGTGGAGCCCCCCCTTCGTTGTGCCGATTGCATAATGGGGGGAGTCACATGGGGTTTGAGGGTGTGTAGGTAACCCCACTCTATGAAGTCCAAGGCAGCACCCTGGAAAATTTTGGTTTTGGACCCTATGTTAGGTTGGATGGACCTACCTATGGTTTTGTGCATGATATTTGCACATGGTTTTGGACGCGATGGTTTTCGGTCCATGGTATTGGATGCTTTGGCATGTATAAATATGTATTGTAACATTGAAATGAACATAATGAAAAATAATGCTGCAGTCCCAATTTTGGGATACGGTGGGAAAAACTCTGTGAATATGTGTTTTATGTGTTATGCTCTCGCATTGTTTATTTTATGTGTTTTAGAATTCGTGTGCAGGTAATTTCTGTATGGGGTTAAAACTTACATTATTGCCCTTATTCAAGATGAGTTCAGAATATTTTTTTTTGCTTAGCAAGATCTTCCATATCCTTATCAACCTTCTGCTACCTTCTTCCACCATTTATTTTCCTTAGGATTACCTCCTGTAGGATTTTTGGGTCATTGTAATTCCTATAGGATCATCGTGTAGAAAACACAGTCCCTTTGTAAACTAAAGGAAAGGAGTGGAAAAAATAATAGAAATGGTGGAGGAATGAATGGTAATGAGTGGTAAAATAAAAATTTGAGTGACAGGGGTCTCTTTTGTATCCTCCTTTGCTTCTTGACTGTCCTTCCTGCTGACCTGCAAATGGAAATTTGATGAAAATGGAGAGGATGCTCTCTTTGTTTTTCTTTTTCAAGAATGAAATGGGACGGATGAATGATGAATAGATGGTGAGTATGAAGTGGATGGAAGGCTTGGAGTGTTGTGGTGTCCTTGGCCTTTGAAAAAATTTCTTCTTTTAACTGTTGTCCTCATTCCTTGAAATGATCACCCTTCATAATTTGGCTTTTCAATATTGCATGAGTGAAGGAGTGAGTTGCAATTAACTAGCTGAAGGTGGCGGAGACTGCTGACCAATCCTTAGCTTATAAAACCTCATCTCTCATGCATTGAAAACAAATTTCTAACTATAATATGCTCAAGAGAAGAGGTCAAGAATATTGCATACCTGTACCTACCTGATGGTTGTTGGAGAGACATGCATGTTGATGTTGAGTTGATGTTGATGTGTAGGTTTTGATGGTGATGTTGATGATTCTGATGTTGTTGCTAAGCTCTGGAGGAGCTTCTTTGACTTTTGTATCTCCTTTAAAACTGCTTCTTGCTAATCGTGTAGGTGTTGTTCTATATCCTTTAGGTTTATAGGACAATGACGTTTTGCTATAGCTCCAAAATGGTAGACTGGATTGAGTTGAAACTTTTTGAGCATGTTTCCATCATCACTATACACCTCCCCATAAAAAAGTTTGGTCAATGGATACATGGATCTTGAGAAACACTAAAAATAGCTGAAGGTGATGGAGGTCGTCTTATTGAAAATCGTGCACTAGAATTTTCTGAAATTGCTTGTACATGTTACCATCATCCATGTGCATCTTCCCATGAAACCACTTTTTAAATGGATCCATGAATATTGAGAAAATGAAAAAATGGCTTAAGGTGATGGAGGCCAATTTCTTGGAAACTGTGTACTGAAATTTACTGAAATTTCTTGAGCATCTTACCATCATCCATATGCATCTCCCCCTGAAACAGCTTGGCAAACATATGCATGTTTTTCAAGTTATGGAAAAAATAAATTTCTTCTGTATGTATTTTTGTATCCTGTAGGAAAATAGATCATCCTGTAGTATTTTAGGATAGAAAGAAAACTGAATGGTAGAAGATTGAGAATGATGGGTGGAAGGTGAAAATAGATGAGGGTGATGGATTGCCATGGCCTTGGCCTTGTTGGATCATTTGGGTGAAGTAGGAGAAGGTCAAAATTTGACTTCTTTTGATTAGGCTTGACTAATTTTCTTTTTGGTACCGAATTGTTCTTGTTGCTTGTAGATGTTGGAGAGTACATGCATTCATGAGACAGATACATGCAGTAAAGGTTTTTTTTATCTTTTCCTCTTTTTTCTTCTTCTAGGCCTACTAGCCACCTCAAGGAGGTTTTCAACTAGTAGGACTACCTAGGCACCTCAAAGGAGTTTTTCAGTCAATGAGCCAATCTGAGGTGCCTCAAAGGAGGTTTTCAACTGAGATTTTTTTTTCTTTCATTTTTTTGTTTGTTACCCTACCCTACTTGAAAAACGAAATCACTTTCAAGTATAATAATACTTCCATTGGAGCCATGTGCACATCAAGATGATAGACAAAATGATGTGGAGTCTTGAAATGTATGCCTTGACATGTACCTGGATTTGAGTGATGAAATGCTTTGACTTTGATGAATACAAGCATAATTGAAGAAGAGAGTATTACTGCAACTTGGTGACTGTCTGGAACCATATTTCAATATAGTTGTGATGTCTCTGGTCTATTTGTTGATTTGGATAATCTTGTATGTCTTCTTCTACCATGACCTTCAAGTGTTCCTCTTTTCGCTGGTTGATCTCTTGAATACATGGAGGATTTGATAGTAACCATGAGGGAGCTTTCTCACTCTCCAATTTTGATGTCTACTCTTCATCAATCACAACCCATGTTTCCGTGGTCTTCTCTTTTGAGTCTTCTTTTTTTGCATGTGGTCCTTCAATGATATCAGTATAATCTCTTTTTTGCAATACTCTTCCTGAGGTAGGGTAAATACCAATGATCTCAAGAGGGGATGTTTGGAAGTGTTGTACCTCAACATTGTAAGTGGGTTGATCTACTTCAATGTGTGGGTTTGGAAATGATGGTATAGGTAGTTGAGTGGGAGTGTATATTTGAGATGGATGTGGATGAGGTTGTGGTTGTGGTGGAGGTGAATGGTAAGGATAACATGGATTTTGGTATGGAGCATATTGAGGAAAATATTGAGGATATTGTGGATGGCTCCATAATTTCCTTGCCAACCTTGTTGCCAAGATATGTTTTGGGGTTGAGATGGCCAATGTTGCCAAGGAAAGGGTGTGTTCCAATTATTTTGAGGTGGATGTGCATAAGATTGAAATTGTGACTTAGGCTCTTGCATCATATCAGGTTGAATAGGCTACCATGGTCCTCTTGGAGCTATATAACATTGCTACATTGACAATTGACTTGCTCCATTGTCTTCTTGGTGAAATTCCTTCAACCTTGGTAATGAGGAGCAACATTTACCATCATGTGATTTTGCATGGACAACACAAACATATTCTTTTTTCTCATTTTGTATTATTAACATTTCTACTTGTTTGGTTAGATTGCTAAGAATTTATATTCTAAAATCATCAAACAAATTTCCAAGTTTAGCTTGACTTACTGACCTTGATGCTGATTTACCTACTCTTGTCTTTCCTCTTGATATGTGTTTGCATGTTTCACAAATTTCTTCAAATTATAATTGATATACATGACCTCTACTCATGATATTAAGGAGATCAATCCACTCATCCTAATTATTCTAAGTAGGAGGGTTTTTAGTGTGTTGGATCCTAAATGATGTAGTTTTCCGCTCTTAACATTGTACATGAACCTCTTTATTAGATCCTCAAGGCTCTCAACTTCTCTTTGATTCATTCTAAAGATTTTTTCTTTAAGATCATGATCTTTATATTTTTATATAAATATCTTTTGCATATCATCCCATAATCTTATTGAATTAGTCCCTAAACTCATGAACCATATAAAAGCTCTATCCTTCAATGTTGCTGGAAACAATCTCAATTTTTGAGTTTTTAATAAGTAACCATAAGATCTACAAACAATTTCAATTTCAATTTCAAAGAGAAATGTTTTCGGATCCTCTGACCTTAGACCATGAAATTTTGGAAGAAAATAGGGAGGGATGTTCTTCATGTGACACTACCATCAGTATCTTGAATGGAAAATCCGAGAGGATCTTCCTCATTATCATCATATCCATCCATTTTTTCTACATTCCTTGTCATCTTCTTCTTCTACCTACAAAAGTGAATGGTGATGTGGCTCTTACTGCACCACGTGATCAATTGGGGGGTGGGTTGGTGTTGGAGATTTTTTTTGTTTTTGTGATTGAATGAAAACACTAATGCAATGCACTTTTCCTATTTCAAAATCAAATATACCTAATGCAATTATTTTTTTTGTTTTTGCAAAAAATAAAAATAAAAATAAATGAATCAACTAGGGAATAAAACAATGCATACTTTGACACCTCCCCGACAACGGTGCCAAAAAGTGATGAGCCTCGGTATTGCAACAAGAATGTTGCAACTCTCAAGGCTACCAGCTTTAATTATAAACCTGGGGTTTGTAAAAACTTAAGAGGCATCGACACTATATGTGCATCATACAACGTGTCCTTCATTTGTTGTCATAATGCAATGGAGTGTATGTATTGAATTCAAATCCTAAACTACTTGAAGAAAATGAAATGTTTGAAATGGGACCTTAACTTATTGCAAAAACGAAAGTACAAGGAAAGAGAATGAAATCAAATGCTAAAACACACCATTTTATAACTAACTCCTAAGAGGCTTTGCTTCAAAAGAATGACAAGTTAATATATATTTAATCCTACTATCCTAAGCATGCATATTCAAACCATCAAACATTCTAATGTTGTGCATGTAAATGAATAAAATAAATTTGTTTTTCTTTTTGCCCTTTTCATGTGAGAGTGTGAAAGCTAATCCCTTTTGGTGATGTGGCAAGTGGGTTGGAGATTATGGTGAATGGTCATAAGGATTGGGAGACAAGTAGGGACCCTTTGCTATATTCCTAGAGAATTTTTCCTCAATTCAGCCTCAAAATAGGGTTTCCTACAAGATGCTACAGTGATTTCCTACAGGATCCCCTGATTTCCTACAGGATGTACATAATTACAATAATTCAACGAATGACCAAGAAAATCAAATCCAAATTGGATGAGAAAAAATTTGGTATTAACTAGGACGTCTTAGGTCTCCATCCCAAGTGGAATCACTCAAAAATACCTCTTCTAACTCATGCAAAAAAAAAGAAAAAAAAAATACTAGTTGAAAATCTAGAAATTTGAGAACTAGTGAGATAGTAAATCTAAAAAATGCCTAACCAAATCAAGTGTAAATGCAATGGGGCAATTTTTTTATGAAATGTAATATTTTTGTGATCTAATGCAAGTGGAACCAACTTGATTGAAGCTTTTTAGAATGCTCTAAAAAATAGCAGAAATTTATTGTTCTTTGCTAAAAAGGAGGTCCAACAATCTAAATTTGGGAACAAGAAGATTAATCCAAGCAGTTCAATGATTATTATGTACTTCAAAAGATTTTTTAAGGATTAAATAATTCTTTTTATCTTGCAAAATAACTTACATCAACCATTTAACTCAATCCTACAACAAGAAATTATTAATTCTAAATGCAGAAATAGAAACGAATAAAATTAGAGATGCATGTGAATAAGCAATGAAAAGAAGGAAAGAAAATGATATAAAGGGCTTTGAGGTTCCTAGTATGGCCAATCCCAAGGAAAATCAGAGACCTATGGAGGAGAATAAGATTTAGAAGCTGAACATGACACCAATATTCACTATTTTTATCAATCGAATTACATCTCTGCAATAAAATACAATGGAGCTACAAGAATACAATCTCTCTATGCAATAACATTAATGAAAAATCTCCCCCTTGAGGAAAATTTGACTTGGTACTTATAAAAAATGATTAGGAATCATTCCCCATGAATGGAGGAAGCTTTCCCCACCAAAATCCCTTGATTAGTGGATCTAGTCCCTAATACTAGGAATTTGCATTAAATGGCAGGGAACACATTCCTAGATTTTCTCAATCATTCCCTAGAGGAAAATTCGACTTGATACTTATGAAAAATGATTAAGAATCATTCCAAATGGATGGAGGAAGCTTTCCCCACTGAAATCCATTGATTAATGGAGTTGCTCCCTTGATTGGTGGATCTACTCCCTTAATTAGTGGAACACATTCCTAGATTTTCTCAATCATTGGAGTTCCACAATTTGTGCCATAATTCCATAATATATTGTTGACTTATTATTTATTATTTATCCTCTAGTAGTAGGGAACAAGTCCCTAAATTATCTCCTCCTCAAACTCTTCATAATGTGCCCAATATTCTCATAATATTCCACAAAAAATAAATAATATTAGGCACAAATATTCAATTATTCATTAACCTTCCTAATGAATACATTAAAGTTTAAAATAAATTACCTAATGCAAAAGGAGAGGTTTAATGCGCTGAAGGATGGTCATAGTCCTTAATTTATGTTTTAATTTAGAGGCATGGGCCTCAATTTATGTCTAATTTAGAGACCCATAAGTCATTCAATATCTCAGCAAGGACTGCAGATGGACCCAAACAAAGTAGCTATCATCCAAAGGGTCCCACCTCCTCAAAATCAGAGAGATGTTAAAAGTTTCGTAATGTTAGTTGGATACTACTGAAGGTTCATAAAGGACTTCAGCAAGTTGGCCTCTCCTTTATTTTGGTTTTTAGCCAAGGACACTGAGTTTATATGGTCAAAAAGTTGTTAAGAGGCCTTAAACACCCTAAAGAACAAGTTAACCACTGCATCGATTCTCCGAGGCTCAAATTTAGCTCTTCATTTTCTTATTCATGTTGATGCCTCACACAAAGCCATAGGAGCAGCCCTAGTCAGATAGATAAAAAATTGCCTTATGCTATCTACTTTATCAGTAAGAATCTGTCAAAGGCTGAACTGAACTACACAATGACTGAAAAAGAACTCCTGGATGTTTTGCATTCATTGAAAAAATTTAGGCATTATATTACAGGCTATCAAACATTTGTACATACTAACCATGTTGCAATCATATATTTAATGAATAAACTAGATGTGAATGCTTGGATTATAAGATGGTTACTTTTATTACAGCAATTTGATCTAAATATTGTTGATAAGCCTAGTAAGGAAAATGTTGTTGTAAACATTTTGTCCAGATTAAATTTTCCTGTAGGTGAAGAAGGAATGGTTGATGACCAGTTACCAGATGAGCACTTATTTGCTATTTCAGTTCTCTCTCCATGGTTTACTGATATAGCAAACTATTTTGTATGTGCACAGTTCCCACCGAACTTGTCCTCAAAAGAGAAAAACAAGATAGTAAGGAAGAGCGCCTCCTTCACTTGGATTGGGGGAAATCTCTTCAAACTTGGCTCAGATCAAATCTTGAGAAGGTGCATCAGGGAGGAGGAAATATTTGACATCCTTCTAACCTATCATGATGAGCCTTGTGGAGGTCACTTTGCAGCAAAGAGGACAACATTCAAAGTCTTGAAAGTAGGCTATTATTGTTCCACTCTTCATCAAGATGTGAAAATATATACTAGTTAGTGTGATTAGTGCCAAAGGATGGGAAGGCCTCCTCCAAGAGATGAAATGCCTTTGCAGCCTCAGGTGAATTTCAAGCCATTTGAGAAGTGGAGCATGGAATTCATTGGACCTACTGACCCTCCTTCCAAACAAAAACAATACATCATTGTTTGTACTGACTATCTGACTAAGTGGGCTGAAACCAAGGAAATTAAAGCAACAACAAAGGAGAAGGTAGCTGAGTTCCTAAGGGAGAATTTCTTCTACAAATTTGGGTACCCTAGAGAGTTGGTCAAAGACCAAGGCAGCTAGTTTAACTCCAACATGATTGAAGACTTTCTCAGCTAGCACAAGATCAAGCACAAAACCTCCACTCCTTATCATCCACAAGCTAATGGGCAAATGGATGTGACCAATAGAATGCTGGAGGGCATCTTGACCAAAGTGGTAAGCAGCAGTAGGAAGGATTGGGCAGATAGACAAGTTGAGGCCACCTAGGCCTATAATACCACCTGGAAGACCATCACTAGATTCACACCCTATGAGTTGGTCTATGGGAAAATTCCCTACTGTCCACTGAATTTGACTATAACACATTAAGGATGGCAACCCAACTAGATCTAGACCTCAGCAGTGCACAAAAAGAGAGATTTCTCCAGTTGAATGGCTTATATGAGTTCAAAATGCAGGTCATCCTACATACAAATGTAATTCAACATCAGAGGAAGATATGCCATGATAAGAATATCAAGGAAACGAAATTTCAAGAAGGTGATTTGGCTTTGTTATATGATTCTAGGTATAAAGACTTCAAGGGAAAGTTAAGGACAAGATGTCTAGGACCCTATGTTGTAGAAATATGCCATGGTAATGGTTCAGTATAGATCAGAACCATAGATGAAGAGGCCATTCCTTTACTTGTTAATGGACATCGATTGAAAATTTACAAGAGACCATTATAAAAACAAGAGTTCATTGATGGTATCAATAAAATAGTTATGGTAGTGGAGCAAGTTTCAGCTCCTACTTCATCAAATCACTAAGAAGAAAAAAGAAAAGAAAAAGAATAAGGACTCAGGTGAAAACCTCCATGAGGCGCTTGAGTCCCACTATCAGGTTGAAAGCCTCTTGGGGCGACCCAATGGTGTTAATAGAAAAAAGGAGAAAAAATGAGAATAAAAAGATCCATGGGTGAAAACATCTTAGAGGCAACCTAGTTGTTGTTGTTGTTGTTTTTAAAGGAAAAAAGAGAAATTTCTATTTTGCAAGTAAGCAAGAAGGACGATCAGAGAGAAAAAAGAGACATATTTCTCTCACATTTTTATTTTTCCACTCATTTTTATTCATCACTCCACCATTACTTTCATTTTTTCCACTCCTTTGCTTCAGTTTACAAAGGGACTATGTTTTCTACAGGATCCTTTGTAAACCTACAGGATCCCCTGAAAACCTACAAGATCCCCTGAAAACCTACAGGATGACCCTATAGGAATTACAGTGACCTAGAAATCCTATAAGAAGTGACCCTAAGAAGAAAATGACCTGCTATGTCAATAAAATAACACCCCTACATCATCATTCCATTACCATGCCTATGTCCACCTTCGTCACCCCTGCATTCACCCTTAAAAAAAATCAGTTTCATTTTTTTTTTCACAGTCTTCAAAAAAAGAAGGAAACAAAGAGTAGAAGAGAGCATCACCTGAGAATTTCTCATTATTCACACTCCTAGTCTCCCTCTTCATCCATGTCACCATCCTCAAAATCCCAGCAGAGTGTATGATTAAGAGTTCTGAGGGAGAAGCAACTACAGGACATCCTGTAGGAAATCTTGTAGTAGCCTATCCCACATAATACAAATCATGAGAACAACAAGCTTCCAGCATGATGATGCAAGAGTAGAAGGAACTCTAAAGTAGCAACAACACCATCATCTTCAACACCAGGTACCTGCACAATAAATGAATCATCAGAAAACAACAAAAAGGGAAGAATAATATCATGCAACTAGTACACATAGCGAGCACCTCCGGTCTTCAAAAACTGTAACAGGATATTAGCACCACAGGTAAGTATCCCGCTCACTATCTCATGTGCATAATGTAGTCAAAAGATGTAAAGGTTATGAGTAAGCTGGTTTATAAACGAAAGGTGGCCAATTAACTTGGCCACCTTCAATCAGCCAACAAAGAAAAAACAATTTGTCCTCTCACATGTGGTAGCAGTCAACTCAAAATTAGAAAGGAGAAGGAAAAAAGCAGTTAAGGCTATGGAGCATGAAGTGGGAGTTGATTACGAGGAGTGGGGAATGACCTAAAATGGAAACCGAACCTTGGTTTCCAATACACCACCTCACCCAAAATGACCATAAGAGGAAATAATCATCTTCTGCATGCATTCATGCATTCATTTCCTCGAGGCTCACTCTCAAAAGTCATTCTCATACCTAGGAAACCTACAAAAGGGAGAACTCCATTGTTTTCTACACAGGAATTCCTACAGGATTGCACATGAAATCCTATAGGATTGCACATAGGATTCCTATAGGATACACATAGATAGTCTATAAGATAGGCCGAGAGGAGTTTCAGAGGGGAAAACATGGGGGTTGGCCACAAAAAACACTATGAAGAGGTAGGATCTATAATTACATCCCTTTTTCCAAGTAAATTGAACAAAAAATCCTATAGTTTGAGTGAATTTGGTAGTTGTGCAAGAGAATTGTCCACACAGTCATTTCAGTTTTTTACTTCTGCATTTGAAAATTGTATCAGCTATATCATCTCCTCAAACTTAACCAACCAAGATGACATGAGGGTTTAATAGAAAGGATCCCATTAACACTTCCAACAACACCCTCAGGTTGTAGAAATCTTCACAAGGCATAATTGGATGGGGTATTTCGAAAAATTAAGGGGGCATGATGATGATGCACCCAAGATTTTTCTCTCTCCCTCATTCCACTTACCAGAGTCCTTGCCACTATTGTGGTAATAGGTTGTTGGGTGTGGAGCTTGATTATCTTTTTTATTTAGAGGTATCACCCCATTGGACCCCAATTCATAATGTGGCGGCAGTGCCACCCGTAATATTTACGCTGCAATGAGGGGTATAAGGGGGCGGTTGCAACCTTTAGGAGCTCCCCCGAAGCTAAAAATAGATGTAAATTTGCCTTGTAAAATGTTGCGATTTCATAGTCAATCTAAGTCGTTCATTAAGCGAATATCTGATGGTAGAATTTATGTTTAATTTAGGGTTTTTTGCCCTAGAAGGCAACCCCTCGCTATATATGATGGAATTGTATTACATCTATGTAGATCTGTATTATGAGTGAGAAAGAGAGAGGAGGTTGAGTGAGAGAGAAGAGGGAATTACAATGGATTTGTTGTAGGTTGTATCTCCTCAGTTTTCTGGATAATATAAAAGGAAGGACTAGTTGTTTCTCTGTGGACGTAGCCCAAATTGGGTGAACCATGTATATCTGTGTCTCTGTTGTTTTATGTTTTTTCTGTGTTTGTATTTCTGCAATATATTTTAAGTGTTACGTTGCGTTGTAATATATAATTTTCTAATAGAGGCCTCTCCATAGAGCTCACCCCTGAACTCATCAGCAGAGTTACCACACTTCCCTTAGCAGTACCATGGAGGAAGGAAGACAAATGAGATAGCCAAATTTCCAAAAGGAAATTATTTTTAGAAGGTGAGGAACCCATTGAGGATAAGAATGGAGTAAGGATAGAAATTCTGCCATATCCCTGGAATGAGGTGAGCTACCAACTTATCAAATACACATCATGTAGGTATAGGTTGGTCGATGGCCATCATTTTAGGCTTCTTGAAGAGTTTAGATTTGGAGTAGAAACCACCCCTCACCACAAGATCAACATACCATACTTCCTCCTACAATCACTCATAGACACAATCATCAAGGCGCAAGAGGAAACTTCTCAACAGTCAGCTCACCATGGGTTAATTAGAATCCTTATAGAAGATGCCCTCCAAAACCTTAGAATTACTATAGAATGGTCAGTTTTCAGAGACATTCAGGTAGAGGAGGACATCAAATCTCTCACATATGATCTTATTCCTATTGTCAGTGGAAAGGATGAGGAAGAGACTGAAGCAAATGAAGAAGAATTAGAGCAGGAAGAAGAAGAAGTAGAAGGAGATCAAGATGAGATGGATGAAGAAGAAGATGAAATAGAAGAAAATGAGGAAGATGAAGAAGGAGAGGAGAAAGAGAAGGAGGATGATGAAGAAATAGAGGAGGATGTTAAGGAGGAAATTGATAAAGAAGATGAGGATCTACAAGAGGAATAAGAAAGGAAAGACATAGGTGAAGAAAGCAATGGGAAAGAGGGGGTAGAAGACAAGGAGGAGTCACCTAGGGTGTCTCCAAAACCCATTGGGAGAGAGGCAGTAGTTACCCTCACTGCTCTTAGCACCCCCATTAAGCAAAAAGGCAAAAGACAAAGGCATACCCCCTTATATATCAAGAAAAGGAAAATCACAAGAATAAGACAGGTGAAACCCCAAACACTAACCAAAATTCCCATTATGATTGAGGAATCACCTAAAAAACAAGAGAAAATGCCTTCTCCTAAGTCTCATATCACCTATGTGAGAAGGCCTATGACTAGATCCACCTCTTCTAAGGGAAAATAAATCCTACATGATACACAACAGGATCTACAGGAAGCTGAAGCAGTCCTATAGGATACTCTACCGAACCTATGGGAGATACAAAAATTGGAAAAGGAGGGAGTCTAACAACCAGAAACTAAAGAAGAGGACCCATAGTTAAAGGAACCTAGCCCCCAAACTAACCTTGACTCCTACTACAGGTTTATTGAAGGAGGCAGGGTTATTCCTCAAAAATTTGCTATTCCACTATTCTTCAAGCTTGAGAAGGAGAGAGCTAGAACTCATCGATGGATGCAGATTTCCAAATCCAAGGGGGTGGAAGACATTGGGCACATCGAGGAGAAACTCAAGGAGATGGGTAGAGAGCTAAGTAGCTTGAGAGATAGAGAAGCCATAATGAAGAATAAGCTAGAAACAAAAAATGCATGGTTAAGAGGACAATTGCAAGAAAGAGAGAATCAATTGTCATGTATGGCCAGTATCTCTTCGGAAGCAATCTAGTGTAGGATGCCAGCTAAATCCTATGCTATATACCTTAAGGAAAAATGGTTACAGTTCCAGATCAAGACCCTAGCACAGAGAGGCACCATGCCATTTCAAGACTACAAGTAGTTCATTGATCTTTATGATCAGAGCACACTAGAAGATAGGGCCAAGGTGTCTGAGTTTTATTTGCATAACATGGCCTTAACAAACATGAATGTATGGGACCCTAATGCCAAGCTAGGGTATTTACAGTTGATGGCTTTGGCATCATGGATGAACAATGAGGAATCAAGGGTTGTAGAGATGAAGAAGATATTGGTAAGAGAACAAACTGAACCTCTTATGATCATAGCTGAATAGTCAGATCCCATGGCCCTCATCAGTACACATAATTTTATTGCAAATGATCCTCAGCTTGCACCCAAGTATCTTGCTGCCCAAGAGCAAACAATTTCACATTTTTAGGACATGTTTAGGATGTTATGGGATGATAACATACATTATTTCATGAGGAGATGGAACACATTTCCATACAACTTAAAGATAATAGAGTACTACTCTCCTCAAAGATTGAGAGAAGCACTAAATAGGACACCCAAGTTAAACCAAACTATGCAAAGGCCGAAAGTCAATTGGATTGGCCTGAAACTCAATCCACCATGATTATTAGGAATTTTAGAAGGAAGGAAGGAAGAAGAAGAAAAGAGGCAGTGGGAAGAGGTAGAAAAGAAATCAGGCTTCTAGGAAACCAAAATAGAGGCATGGGATGTGAAGGAGGCCACTAGAGCTATGAAGGATATGGATATTGATTGAGTTGCTCAGAGGATGAGCAACACTTTCAGTAGGGGGTGATGATGAGCCTCATCATTGGGTAATTATATGGGCCTTAATTCACATCCTAGCTTAGTCAAACCAAATTTTCTCACAACTTATTACATTTTCTTGATTATATTTTGTTTATGAGATGAGTTAGAGTTGGATATTATGCCTAGTGGACTAATGTGCATTGACTACAGGATTGAAGGAGAAAATCAAGGAATTTTGGCAAAGAATAAGGTTAAAACTCGAATGGGACAAAGGAGAGGGATTGTAGGAGGTAAATCCTCCTCATTTGATTCTCCCCCATTCAAATATTCCTTCATTTATCACACCAGCTCGGAGTGCAAGCAACCAAGTCAAGAGGATTAGAAGGCAGAGGAGCAAGTGAGAGACAAAGAGCTAGTTTATCTCGAGTTTGGGAGCCGAGCCTCGCTAATTTTAAGGAAGTCATTGGGGACTTTAGTTTTATAAGTAGAGAGGCCTAGAACCTCATTAGGATTCAAAATTTTGTTGTAAAACTCTAAGTTAATTTCGAGCTCCAGCCTTGTGGAAGTTTTATTGATGTAATTTTCTGTTTTGGTAATAAGAATGAGTTTTGTTTTGAGCCAGCACTGAGTTAACTCAAAGGGTTGAAGCTCTTAGGTTAGGGCCCAACCCTAGCATCCAAGGCTCCTCTTGTATCTATATGTTTAGATTAGTCTCATAACTTCATTGTCAATTTGTCTTTTGATGTTGTTTACTAAAATGCTTAGATATTAGTAATTAGTTCATGTTAATTTCACATTATTGCAAAGCATAGTTTCTTGGTAGTTAATTAGGAAATGGTGTGATTTAACATTGGATTTCAGTCTTTTTCATTATTGCAGTAGAGTAGCTCTCCCTTAGAGTGGATTTCCCTTTCTTCCATCAAGAAACCAAGATTATTGTAACTCCATAGAAGTCTGGGTTGAAAACCCCAATGGTCTCTCACCAGCTAAACAGTGACAAAAGGAAAAACCATCACTTTTACTTATGTATACAACATTGTCACCTCCAAGTTTATACGAACCCCATGTTGATAAAGTAAAGTTGGTAGCCTAGGAGTTGCAGCATTCTTGCTGCAGTACTAGCGCTCATCACCAAGCCAGAGGCTTAAGTCTCTAGATTGTGTAGAGCTAGCTATGCACTATGAGATCCAGGCAAGGAGACCCATATATGCTCAAGGGGAGTGTGAAAAACAAGTCAGATATGAAAGATAATGTGATGCTGAGTGCATATTTGACTAATTTTTTATGAATGCATGTGAAACAAGTGAAAAAATTGATTAAACTAAAGGAAAACAAAGCATGTGAGGGGAGTTTCTGCAATGACGACTGTTGGTGCAAAAATGGGAAAACTCATGTGACACTCATGAAAGGCAATATAAAACTTGAAACAACACTTATACAAGCTAAAACAAGTTAAAACGCCAAAATTCGTGTAAAGGAACAAGTGAAACAACACTCTCACAAACTAAGCAACAAAAAGAGACAAAAAAAGCGACAAAAGACGAGACAAGAAAAACTCACCCGAAAAGTGACAACGATCGTACCGAAGGCTCCTTGAACTCCTTAGGAATGAGCTCTAAGATCGAGTGTGAAAATGAGATCTAGTAGCGTCAGTTAAATTGATTTGGTCCAGTTAGTTTTTATGATGCACATGCCTAAATAAAGGCAAAAGCGACACTTAGCGAAGGTTTCTAAAAAGAATGCAAGTGCCTCCTTTAGGTTACCAAAAATAGATCCATATTTTTTAGGGACGTTTTTCTCTTTTTTCTTTTTGTCCTTTTCAGGAAAACTGCCATGCATTACCTCAAATATTGCACAGTTCTGGGAAGGACTGAGCAACTCTTTAGCTCATGCACTATGCAATTTATGAGCATAGTGAGGTATGCATAATTTCTAGGTTCAATGTTGGGTGGCCCCTCCATGACTGTGCATTCTTAGAGCTCAAGGCTCACTAGCAATTAGGACTATGCAATTCTTAACAACAAGAGCAATTTCCCTCCAAGAATTTTGTAGCTTTTTGAGGCAAGCCTAGAAATGTTAAGGGACCAAGTCAGGAGGTCGGCTTGTGGGCGAGAAAATGAACTAAGTGATAAAACACAAGCCAAGATAAAAAGAATAAGCCTGTGGAGTAGGAAGATTATCGGGAAATGATGTAAGACTGAAATGTTTTGCAAGGCATGTTCTTCATGATAGGAAAACACATAAGGGTCATTGTAGAGGTCCTCTAGGATCAAGGAACAGGGAGTACAGGGAGAGTGACAAAATGTTGTGTAACAAAGCCTTAGTCAAAGCACAAGAACTTGTATTAGTTCAGGATGAGTTGTTGTGGTTTAGAAGGAAGGCTCTAAAATTGAAGCATAGGCCAAATTTTGGAGGTTTGTTGTAGCCACTACAACATTTGTGACACTCTGGTAGAGCTCCATCTCTCTATATGGACCTTGTCTCATGTAAAGCGATTCTAACTCTTCTAGAAGTATTGTTTAGTTCTTCGATTATCATAGCTTCTTCACATAGCTTGAGTTAAAGATGTAGCCCCTACCATTCTCTTTATCGACAACACACATACCAAGGCAAGTCAAATTGAGTTGTTTCGATTGGGTATGAGGGTTATATAAATGTAGAAGTAAAATAGACTATTTGAGTTTTAGTTTAATCTCTAGTGTTTCTCTGTTGTCAGTAGGCTTGGATTGTGTTAGAGTGCTATAGTGATAGGATTCATAATTTTGAATTGGCCGAGGTTAAATCTTGTAATATTGTACATACCTTTGCTTTATGCAAATGTTTTCCATATCAAAATTAAAAAATGTAAAGAGGGCATGTCCTAAAAGAAATATCAAAGGACAAGAAAAATAAGAAAAGATAAAAAAATACAAAAAAAATGAAAAAAATATGAACCCCAAACAAAAAACAGATCATGAAAGTGTGCAAGTGCAAGTGCCACTAATTTTTACTTTACTGTCTTAAATAATGGTTGTCTGCAACTTATTATACATGCCACAACCCATGATAGTCAAACTGCTTAATCTTGACTACTTCATGCTTTGAATTTTCTGTTTATAGTTAGAGAATAAAATGTGACTAGATAGTTTAATATTGGCAGATCATTAGATAGGGAGAGAAAATAAAAGGATCTCATCAGTTTAACTTGAGCCCTTGGAAGATATAAGGTTAGAAGTAGATAGTTTGTTTTGTAAAAGAAAAGGAAAGAAAAGGGTTTGCTAGCTTAAGTGCACCCACCAAAGTGAACAAAAAATGTTAGGGTAGGTAAAAGGGTAAGTAAATAAAGGTTGCAAAAATACAAGTCATCTGGAGCATAAGAACTACTATCATGCTTAACTATGTGTTTCAAGTGTGCAAGAGCAGTTATCAATGAAAAAAAAATTCTCATAAGCTGATTTGCCTAACTCCCCCTTCATTACATTTCACCCCCACTATATACTCACTAACTCCCCTTTTACCCCTTCATGGCTTATAAAATACCCCTTTTCCCCTCCATTTTTACCTTACTTCCTTATCTCATACTTTCCCCTAGAAATTCCTTTTAAAATCCCTTCCCCCTCATTGAAATCATTATTATGTTCCATAAATCCATTTTTCCTAGGGTAAAAACCCTTTTCCCCCTTTGTGAAAAGTTATTTTCCCCTTTTCTAATCTAAAAACCCATAAATCAACTTATCCTAAGTTTAAAACCCTTCTGCCTTGCAAAAACCCACCCGATGGATCATTAAGTTAATATGGAATTTAAAACTTAATTAAACAGGCTTAAGTGTATTTGATTAGGCGGGCCCCTCCTTAACCATTCCCCCGGTCCCCCTCGTGCATCTTTTGAGCGTGACCACCGTTTGATTAACACCCATCTCATCCAATGGTTATCGCTCCATTTCATGCACATTCTGCATTCCATTTCGAGCTTTAACAGCCTGATAGCACCCGAAATGGGCGGTTTTGCCTAGACCCAATTTTGTGACATGTCACCTTCGCATCATTTTGTGTCCCCTTCAAATTTTACCACCCTACCCCCAAAAGTGGTGCGAAGAAGGGAAAAACCACCCTCTCGAAACTAGTCAATGTTAATAACCAAATTTCCCGCTTTTCTCAGTTCTCACCCAATAAAGCCCCACAAATGCCATTTTTACATTTTTCAACCATATGCACATTGAAAGCCTAATATTTTTTGTGCACCAGAAATCTACAATTGCCAATCAACTACGAGTCGTCATCTTGCCTCCAACACTCGTCCAAAGCCAATGCCTGTCATCTATGACCTAAAACCTCAACTAAATTCACAACACCAACCTTCGGTTTCAGGTATTCTGCAAAACACACCACATTTTCCCTTGTTTAATACAAAAGTTCAAGTAATTCAAGATTGAATAAATTAAATTAAGCTCTCTACCCCTAAATTAATTGATTTGCAGCCAGATCCTTAAAAACCTTGTAAAACCTGGATCACTAGTCGAACCCTGCAAAGTCAATTTCTAATTTTTACCTCTGTTTTCCACACAATGTCTATCGACATTTCCCTAGATGCTAAGCCTATTTCAACCTACCACCTTGACCAAGATCACCTACCTTTGGCTGGTAGGGATTTTCAAATTAAAGATACATCCTTTGCCTTTGAAAGAATGAAGCTCCACTTCTGGAGCAAAGATATATTTTTAAATCATGTTGATGACATTCACCTCTATGAGTCAAATCTACCCCTCTACTCATTCCCAGAAGTCCATAGTCTCCCATACATTCTCCACTATTGTCAGACTTGTTACATCCCTAGCCAAAGGGCTGTAGTAGCCCCCAATCAACATGTGCTCTTCAATATCACTCCAGAATCCATCAATCAGATGTTACAAGTCCAACCCAACCCAAATTTAGCTTTTTTGTCCATTTGAGGACTTCTAGACTTATACAATTCTATTGATGAGGACAAAGTTAAGCAAGTTTTCAAGAATTTCATAGTTGCAAAACAACATATACCAAATTTTACTCCTCCATACATGGGCCCCATATTTTCACAAACTTCTAGGCATATTATCACCATGGTATCTTCCATCCTTGGATACAGGACAAATGAACATGTAGATGAAGTCATTTTTGCATTCATGTGCTTTTTTTATCCCTGGTAAAGCTCTTGCCATCAAGTTTGATTATGCTTAGTTCATTGCAGACAAAATGCATAAACAACTCATCAGATTTCCCACTGAAAGAGTGTTTAAATTCTCTATAGTATTGTATTACTTGTTTTTGTACTACCAAACTGATAAATTCCCCATGAAGATCATAAAATGTGACAGTAGAGGAAAAGAGAGGTCTATGCTCTATTGGACACCTATTGTCCAGAGATATTCCACTGTCTCTGATTATAAGGACTTCATATATTCCTTTGCCCACCCAGTGATGAATATGCTGACAGGGATTGTGAAACCTGGGATTAGTCCTTAGATCAAAAAGGTACTTTAGCTAGCTATAAATAGTAAGATAGGAGACTAGTACTTGTACCAGAATCACACAGAGATCGGAGTCTGTGGCTGCCACCTGGCTCCATATAAATTGCCAAAGTATCTTCCCTTGAGAATTTTTGCCTTGGAACATTTAAGGCAAATCATCAACTCAAATGATGTCCACTTTGTGGCTGCAAAGAAGAGGGCCCAATCCAGAGTCAAAAGTGAACTGGGCCCCTTTATTTGCAATAATAGACAAGTTGGACCAGAGGTAGACAATATGTTACAGGAGTTGAAATTTACCAAGAGTTTTATGTGGTAGTATGACCCTGATGGAGTAATAAACAAAATGAGAACCAGGGTTAAACTAGCTCCTTATGCACATTATTTAGTACCTGAAATTGAAATATATGCCAACCAAATTGAATGTTTGGAAAAAAAATTGATAGATAAATATAGCACAAATATTGATGTTGAAAATGATTTGTATGACATTGAGCAACATATTGACCTGAGTGAGTTCCTGTAGGTCCCAGATCAAGGGAAAAAGATGGATACTCCATCTGCATTGCAAACACCTTTGAATAAGGAGAAAAACCCTAAAGAAAGACAAGGGACTTCCAGTTCCCAGATGGAAACAGTGGATGAACAAGCAGACCCAAGGAAAAGGAGAAAATTGAATCTTGCTTTTGAATAGGAGGAACACAGTGAAGTAGAAAGGGCAGAGCTAGAAACAGAGTCAAAACCAATGCCAGAGATAGTGCTAGGCACAATAGCTCAAAAAGGAAAAGAGGAAATCAATGAACCTACAACTTCCAACACTCAGCTGTTAGAGAGACATAATTCAGCAGAGTTCCCTTCCTTTGTTAAATCAACTGACAAAGAAAGAACCATCAAAGATAGATATAAGGAGTTCAAATTAAGAAATGAAAATTTTAAGCTGAGACATATGCTCAGTATTTCAAGCATTCAACTCCTAACCAGAGCCAACTAATGTCTGCATTTGATATTGAGGAAGGAAAGGTGCAAATGTCATATATGCATCCAACAGTGCCACAACCCAAATCTCAGCAGATTATAAGATGGCCACATTTGAAGTGTTGGAAGAGGACATCCATCCCTTGGACAAAATAGAGTTTCATAAACAAGCTAGAGAAATGATATACTCCACCTTTACTGGTAAGGCCATGGATGCATACAGGTTACAAGAGTTCTTAAACAATATAATTGCACAGATGAAGCTAGAAAAGGCCTCCTCTGAGGCCAAGGACACTAGGATTAAATCCTTAGAAGACATGGTCATAGAAATGGGCCATGATCCTTCAGATATTAAGGCAACAGAACAATTGATCAAAAATAAAAATTAAGATATAACAACTTTGAAGAAACAGTGAAAATTCCCTGCTTCATTACACCCATAGACCACAAGGGTGTTAGAAAGGAAAATTATCCATGAGGAAATGCTTGAATTGGTGTTACAATTGAATGCATAGCTGAAAGAAATGGAGAGAAAAATGGACAAGTTTACCAAGCCGGCCAGCCTCTAGGAACTTGTAGCCACTATCATCCCAATAGTCACCATAACAATACCATCTACATTGGCTGAAACATTAGCTCCTACAACTCCATTGGCAATTGCATTGCCTGCAACATCACCATCTACTTCAGTAACAGGGTCAACTGCAGTGGATTCTATAGGAGAAGAAGCCAATACATTGGCTAAGGCAATGGAAGAGATGTCCCTCAAAGCTATTGAAATTAGGAAATTGGAGGAGAAAGTAAACAGTCAGGAGACAGACTATAAACTTTCTCAAATTATGAATAAAGAGGAACAATAAAAGGTAGCAAGATTAACATAGAGAATAAAGAAATTAGAGAAAGAAATGACTCTAGGTGAGCCATTGTCACAGGCAAAAGAAAAACTTTGGACCAATATCATTGACTTTGTCAATGATATTTGGCCATCCATTCAAGTAATTTTTTAGTAGATTGACCTGGTTAAAGAGGCCATAGAGGCCATTCAAAGAGTCAGAACAAAGCTGGAAGGGATGCCAGAAGAGGCAACTAGGATCATTGACTTTTTGAATTCTAAAAACAAATACGAACTTGAAGAATTGGATATTAATGATAGGATAGGGACAATCCTAGAAGTAAAAAGAGTCCTTACTAAAAGGAATTTGATGCACAACTTAGAAGACAAGTGTCATACCATGCAACTTTCCATAGATAGATTTAAGTTCAAGTTTGACACTTTGATACAGAAAGGTTTGCCAAGTCCTTTGGTAATTAATGATAAATTGATGACATAGAAGGATTACAACAGGAAGCTTAGGGAAGTGGCCAAAAATCAAGTCAACAATGTAGCCATCCACAACACAACAAAATAGGGGACGCCCTCTCGTGAAGTCCTTTACAAAGCTTTAGAGAACTTGTTCTCCAACATGAGGTAAAACACCTATTTGTAAGTAATCCTACATTTACTAAGAATAGAGAGGTTTATGAGGTCTTCAGAAAGTTGAAGAACATTCAGCTACCAACTGAAGAGAGATGGGAACAATTAACTGACTTACTTTAATTCAAAGTAAGTCCAACAATTAACACAATTTGGTAAAACAAAATGGTGAAAGTAAATGGGGAGTTGTCCTAGTTAAAGAGTATCAGTGAAAGAAGATAAATCAAAGAGTATCAGATGATAACTAAAAGATAAATCAACTAAATATCAAAAGAAATCAGATATAATAGTGCCAAAAAGCAGTCAGTTAGAAAGGTGGCATTACCTTTTTAGAATTAGATATTTTTTTCCCAAAATAAATCCCAAGTTAGTTTGGGATATTTTGTAAATAATTCTGTATAAATACTTCATAATTCGAAGTATGTAAGGTGGATTTTACTATACATTTCTATAGACTTTTTGATTAGAAGACATAGAGGGTTATGGTATCATTTGCTGAGCCAACAAGCTAGATTGATAGATAAAGATCAGATATTTCCAAGGATTCATGTGTTGAGCAAACTTCAGAGAAGTATTCTCATGTGTTATTGTTATTTTTCTCCAGTTATTCATAATCTTTAATTTTATTTTTTTTCTAAGTGTTATAAGTGGAATAATACTTCAAAATTTGTTTAATTACACTCTGTCTTAACAATTATACATTTAAATGTTTTTTGTTGATATCTAAGTTAAGGAATTCTTAATTTCTCCTTTGTTTAGGTTGATTTCTTGAATATCCAGGTTAAAGGATTCTTAATTTCCCTTTTATCCCAATTACCCCTTCATTCCTCATTCATTATTTGGTCTAAGAACCCTTAATTGCTCTCTCGCCCCTAGTGAAACCCTTTCATCCCTTTGTTTCAAAGATCTAAAAAACACTCTGCTATCTTGCCATTTGAACATTCCCTTTAGTGGGTTAATCCAAATTTCTTCCTTATTGTTTGACTCCATAGTCCAATGGTCTAAAAGGCATCAATCTATCCATCTGTTTAAGTAATCCCACCATGCAATCTTAGATACAAATCAAAATACCAATAACAATCATAACTAGCCTAAAATTAAAATAAACAAAGTTAAATCATACAAAGGGTGTCGTCTCTAAGTTTAGGATGCCTAGAAGCTATGCTCCAAAATTGGTTAGTGGTTACCTCATAAATTTCTTTCTTCTGACAGCTTCTAAAGAAATTATTGAGTGATAACAGATCGTACCTCAGTGGAGTCACTTTAGGAACACAAGTATTTCTCCATTTCCAGCGAGCCTCGATAGCACCCTAGTGGAGTTACTTGCTTCACCTCTTTACATAGGAAGGCTTTCTCTTATTGCACATTTTTTTTCAAAGAAATGTGCATATGTACTTATTTATTTCATGAGGCAAAAGAGGGATCTCCACTTATTGAGAGCAGAAGAGGTTGTCACTTCAGAGAAGGATATTCTATATACCTCTAACATTCTTGTTAATGTTTCCCCCCTGTCCTTACTCTACTTAACTGAGTTGACAAGGGTTAGCCGAAAATAGAAAAGCGATTCGAGTAGGTAGTACTAGTTAAGTGTGCAAGCATAGTGATTTCACCATGACTCTCCCCGAAAGGAACACATTTTCCATCAGGGTATCATTGACTAGAAGCAACGCAAGAATCACACAAAGAGATGGAATAAACAAATAACCAAGTGTTGATAGTTGTATAAGTTCCTCTTGGATTTCACCTTGCTAAATCTAAGAAACCAAACACAATTTCATGCAGAAACTAGCCTACAAGTGCGAAGGAAAAAAAACAAACGAAATAAGCAAGACAAAGTAGAAAAATCAAGAAACACACAAGAAAATAAAATCTACTCCTACTCCTAACCTAATCATAACATAGGCCAACTCATGTAAAGTGATACTTCCAATGCAGCCATTAATGCATTGGTTGGCCCATATACGTGAAAGCATGACCGACAAGAAAGTGATACAAGTAAACCAACCAACAAGAAATATGAAAGAATGTAAACCAATACGTTTGAAGCTTGAATGCATCCACAACAAAGCAAAAATGGAAAGAACATGCAAGGAATTTTGTGGATGTACCATGGTGTCCTAACACATTGCGAGTGGAAGACACGAAAACTTTTGTTTTGCAATAGTGCTTGCTATGTACGACTCCTTCAATGCTTGAGAAATAGGATCGCATGATTCCAGTGGAGGATGCACAAATGGTAAGATAAATTGATTTTCAATGTGAATAACAAAGTGATGATGAGCCTAGAAATATTCGATTGATTTCTGATCCGAAGTGGAATTGACATCAAGGCTACGAGAACCTGACATAACCATCAGCTCGAGCTGAAGTGCCTCGACAACTTGAGGAGTTTCCAATTCATTAGAAGATGGATCATCAAATACCGGTGGCTTAGAAAGATCAAGAATGGAAAAATCATCATTGTGATTGGATGAATGAGTGAAAAGATAACGATAGCCATGATGAGAGAGTTCAATATGATGAATAGTGACATCCTCATGATTTGACGAATCGCACAGAGGGGATGATGAAAAATGAGAAATTTCACCCTATATGTTTCTAGAAAGGTAAGATGAAATTTTGGGAAGATCAAGGAAGACAGGTTTGTCCTCTCCGCATTCAGATGAAACATTGGCATTCCATGTGCTCTACAAATGATCAAAAAGGGAAACATCTGGGAATGAATTTTCGCTAGATGGCACATAACTGAAAAAATCATTGAACATGTCAAGATAAAGTGGATGAGGTGTGAATAGAAGGAGGTTATCCTTCACTGCAGATTCTTGTTCAGACTCCCACACATACTCTTCAAAAATGATATTTGAAGTTGGTTGTTCAACACCAACTCCATCCAAAACTTGATCCTCGTGAACATCACAATTGAGATCCAAGACAGATGAACACAACACACCAAAATCTGGAGGATCAAAGGGACTAAAGGATAGAGGATGAGGAGATAAGACCACATGACAACCATCAAAGTTACAGTCCAAATCTACATATAAATCCTGAGCAGGTGGGGTAGGAGGAAATGGTGATAGATCAACATATGGATGGTTAACTTCTCCCACCTCGACTTGCAAAGTTAGAGCTGTTTGATGGGAAGGGGACAAAGGGTCACTTGGGACAACAACCTTTCCCATCTCATATTTAGAAGCTCTAATATCAAGGTTTGAAATATTCTAACTCATGTGGATTCTTAGAAACATGAACAAGATATTGAAATATTTCATCCAAGAATTCCCAGTCAACTTCATCTTCAAGAAATTCAAAACAATAATTAAGAAAATGATTGTGAAAATATTAAAGAGATTTGTTATGTGATTTTCACAATTTTTATATTTTTCTATTAAGGGATTTACAATCATAAAGAACGAAAGAACAACTTGATTCTCTAAAATACTGATCAAAAGAGTGTATAGAGGCCACATGAAATGTGTGACACCATTACTTTTCATGCCCTTCGAACATGAAAGCGAACAACCCATAGGCAATATCATCAAACGGGACATCATCCCTATCATAGAAGCCAACAAAAGCAATTGTGTGCCTAAACAAGGTTGTTCCACCCTCGCCATTAAACCTATATATGGACAAGTCATCTAAAATGTTCGTCGACACTTCAAAATGTGCAGAGTTAGAAAAACATGTTGGGGTTTTGATTTGGAAAGAAGTCATCAAATATGTGGAGAAATTCAAAACAAACTTGAAGGGCTCAACTTGTCATCTGGCCCTCCTTCTAGCACCAGAAATATTGATGATGCTGGACTTGCCAAAATTCAGGGGATCTCCTCGATATGAAGTCCCAACTAGACCTCACACTATTTGGAATAGGAGTCCCAACAATGGGTGGTAATGTTATGCCTTGACCGCAGAAACACGCAGAGGAAAGTATGATAACTTTGGGTAAAAGCAAGTGTGTGACCCTATGAAGATTTGAGTGTGATGCATGAAGGTTCCAACAAATGAAGGGAAAAGGAAGTGCACCCCTTGGAAGCCTGGAATAGTACATAGCTTGAAAGGAACAAACAAGAATATTGAAATCACAAGCTAAAATGTAGAATAGTACACAAGTTAATGTGATGAGTTAATCCAACAACACACATTCAACCATATTCATACAAATGCATACAAAATATTTTATAAGCATATGCATAAGTTAAATATCATACATTTCCAATGTAACAAGATTAGTCCTACTACATTAAAAACATATGCATGAAAGCATGTTGACTCTGATATTATTATTATAAGTGAAGGTTCAATCCATACATATACCATTGATGACCACTAGCCCCAATAGTGGAACATTACAGTCAAGAACACTTGCTCCTCCAAAGAATTATACTCTCTCTACGCTATGGAGAATCCAAGGCTCTTCACAATACTCCCAAACCTTTTTTAAGCCTAAGCCTAGCCAAAATATTGGCTCCCAAAAGCCCCTTCTATGAGTTATGAGGTTCTACATATAAAAAAAGGTGGGGTGACCCTTGAGATTCCCCTTTGTGACTCTTTGACTTCCCTCATGACTCTTCATCTTCTTCACTAAATGACACATTATGTTACATGATGACTTTTCATACTCCAATATTGACACATGGAACTTCACTTACAACATATTAAGAAATAATATTACATCTTCCACATGTACCCATATAAGAAAAAATAGGCTACAGAGAACCTAACAAGATATAACACTATGATTCTAGAGTTTGGGGAAATTCCAACTCAACAACATCCACTTGGTGCTTCTTGTTCACATATCGGTGCCAAGCTTGGTACTGTGTGATGGTGTCCCCAAAACATTTGATGGTGTCTTTTTGGAAGTGAACTCTTGCCTCCATGGCATCTGGGTATATGGTCTTGGAACCTGTATCCAACTTGTATTGAAGCATGAGAAGCATTGTGTTGACCTTGATAGGACCGTGGATATACTTCTACATGTTGTGTGTGTTCAACTTTATGTCTTCCCTGGTGGCCTCTCGCCTCAATTGCTCCAAGTACCCATCCATCTCTAGCCAGACTTGGTTCTTGGGTTTAGCATTAGTGAGGAAACTGATTGATGGGATCCTGTGCTTTCTCACCATGACATCCAAACTATTGTACAAATGCATATATGAGGCCTATATGTTGTCAATGAATGTGACAAGCTTCTCATAGTTCTTGATCAACATTCAAACCTTCACTTTGTCCAACTCTTCCTGTGGCTTCATCTTCTTTGCTAAGTCAAGCAGGGCCCCTTTGTACCACATTTTCCACACTTGTACATGGGCGATGTTAGCATGTATGTCCTTAAGAGTTTGAACAAACTCTTTTCTCTGTTGTTGTAGGCCATGCACATGGATAACTACTTTATGCATGGTGACAAATCCATCATAGAGCTTTTGCATGGTATCATCAAGTGTTGATACTTACACAAGTATCACTATCCACATATCCCCCAATTCATAAACTACATTTTGTGCTGATGCTCAGAGTTGTTCTGCCTGTTTCCCAATAGCCTGCAAGTTCTTTGCCAATTTTTCATTCTTGACTGAAGGTGCTGAACATTTGAGCTTGTTGCTCCTGCATAGGCCAAGCTAGCTTGGGCAATGGAAGTTGGATGCTTTCTGGTGTTCGACACTATCACCCTTTCCTTGATGAATGTAGGTGATGCGTTATCATCTGGAAATTGGTTCCTCTATGCCTATATAATCTTATTCTGCAACTCATCAAATGATAGATTGTACAAATCCATGACTGGATCATCATCATTGAGAGCGTCATATTTTATCTCACTCAGGTCTCGTCCTAACATTGGAGGTGGTGGAGACTAAGTGATGGCATATGGTGCTTGTGACATCAAGTCAATGTCTTCATTCTGTGGCTCTTGTTCCAACTCCATGTCTTTCACTTTGATCAATTTCTCAATCTACTGAGAAATATCCCGATCTTGCATCTGTTCACCCTCTTTCTTAGCTACTGGATGTTCTATCTCATCAACCTATATCAACGCTGTTTGTTCTATCATTGTGCCTTGCCTTTGTTCTTCTCCCTATTTCTACTTCTCTTCTCTATCTCTCCTCCTCAAATATTTTTCTCCTTCAACTTCTTCTTTGTCTCCTACAACTTTAGTTCTTCTTCCCGCAACCCTTCTCTTCTCTCTTACTTTCCCCTGCTCTCTTCATCTGATGCTCCCTTTTTACTTCCTTTGCCAAATTTTCCTTCTCTAGGATAGGATCTGCCTTCATCTTACAACTTTTCTCTACCTCTGGGTTCTTAAGAACCTTCCTCTTTCCCTTGTCCTCCACTGGATTACTGCCTTCTACTATTGTTGTTGTTGCTTCCAAAGCTATTGTTATTTGCAAAGAAACCTTCCAAATTATTTCTATACTGATTGTTGGTTGAGGGGGCTTGACTTAGGTTTAGAGTGTGCTATGAATCAACAAAATCGTAAACTACTAGCCCTTTTGGCAACAACCTGCAAGCAGATTGCAGTTTCCCCTGAAGCAGTTATGGGAGGCTATAGAACCATGCTTCTACTACCGAAGGCATATTTGCATAGTGGCACCATGTATTTACTTCTACTTTATATTAAACTTATAACTTTGTGTGCATAAGAACTTCACGTAGATGACTACTTTAACATAATTATATTAAACCCATAAATTATAACAAATAACAATATATCCTAAAGTTCTTCGCATAATTTAGTGAAAAACATACATTAAGATACTAACAATAACAAAGACTGAACATAGAAATATATACACTTCTTCACCAAAACTTATTCTTTATTAATATGAATCTTTAGTACATACATGTCTTCAACCTACGTAACCAGTTGCAGGTGGTCTGCGCACTCAGCTGTAGATTCTTCCAGGCCTCCGCACACTCAGCTACAGAGCCATCCCCAAAACTATAGGCTACAGATGCGAATACAAAGATTCAATTTACTTATGATTTGATCTATATCGATTACAAATTATTACATCTCCTTAAATACATTTCATATTTACCAAAAACCATGTTTGTTGGGACAAGGTCCCCTAGGGTCAATTTTACAAATAGTTTTGTTATTTTTGTAAAGTCTCCACATTTTGAGGAGTGGAGTGCGAAGGCTATTAGACATCAAAGCGACTTTAGGAAGGTCAAATCCCCTTCATTTGTTAGAAGTTAAGTATTTTTGTGATTCGCCCATGGTTCACTGACCATGGTATTGTAAAAGAAGATGATATAAAAGAGTCATAGGAGGTCATAGGGAAGTCAAGAAAGGTAAAATAGAACATAGATAGGAAAGCTTTGGGTCTGTATTGCCTACTCTATACGTAAGCGAAGGGGAAGGTTCTTGCAGCTGTGCGTGGAGACCTTGGTAACTTCTGCAGTTGTGTGTGTAAGGAAGAAATAGTCCGTAATAAAAGATCTGAACATAATAAAGACTATTTTGGAGAAATATTTGTGTATCTATGCGTTTATTTTTACTTCTCTATTTACTGTGAATTCACTCTCTTTATTTCAATTACCATAAGAAAAACTTAATAGATGCTATAAAGTGGTATATCTATTAGTTTTCTTGATGTTATGAATGTTTAAAGAAATCGACGTAGTGTTGGAATATGTTATCTGTAAGTTACTGTAATTTCTATGTTTCAAGGGTTAGGGTTCACGAAGGTTTGTATAAAACCCTAGGAGTACAAGAAACCCATCACACAGACCTCTAGATGTAGAAACCTGTTTCTGTCATCCCCCAATAATGCCTCAGGTGAGACTGCAGCTTGTGATATGCAAGTTGTTTCTGAAAGGGACGACAATGTAGGGTTTTGTTGGTTGGTGCAAATAACTCTGAACCTGGGTCTAGACCCCCTCAAGCCAGCAAATGGTTCTATTCCTGGGATCGAGATCTATTTGAGGAATGTGTGATGTCGAATATATGGTTCCCAAATAAGAAGGAGATCAAGAAGTGGATAGATCATAAGCTGTAAAAATTTGCAGCCCAGGAAAACAAGAATCCACAGTTGTCGAAGAAGAGTGGTTGAATAGATACCTATATATAGACGAAAAGGAAATTTTCTTCTGCTCTTTTACATGCGAATTATATGAATGGTTGTCTAACTTGGTGAACAATCAAGGTACGTGGAAGTTGGATAACCCTATTGTGTAGACTCTAGAGTTGGTGAAGCGCTTGGAAGCTTTAGAAAACAAGATCACGAGGGCTGTTGATTACTGGATCGATATCATTTTGGGTGGATTCATTAATGAGTTCAAGATTGATACATCTGTCAATTATAGTGAAGTTGAACGACGATTTTTCAAAGGACCAAGAGGTAAGTATTTGAAGTCCCTGAAAACTTGGATTAAAATGCTATTGTGTGAGAAAATGGTTATGCCATTGAATTAATGTTTAGAAGAGACTTGACGGGAACTACGCAGAGTGGAAAGACATTCATATGAGATCTAGATTTAGGTGCTGAGTACAACCCTTTGTTGGGAGCATCTGATAGTGAGGAATAAAGTAGTATTCTAAAAATACCTCAAGGTGCACTGCAGATGGTAAATCGGGGTATCATGGGGATACCACATCTGTCCACTCCACCTCCACCATCACCTCCACCTCACACATCTATACCTCTGCCTCCACCCCCACCTCAACTATTTAACATGGCGAATGCTATGAAGATGCTTGTATTCAAGGTCTAGGGATAGAAGACCTTGAAAATTTTGGTTTGTAGAAGAAGCTATGTGGAAGTCACAACAAATTAGACATGGTGACCTAAAGAAAGTGAAGCTAGTCATAGCCTTGCAAGGTATAACACTTAGCTGATACATTAAGTATTGTTCAACTCATCCAAATGTGACACTAAAGGAAACGAAAGAAGCACTAAATAATGAATTCAAGAAGCCTAAGTTGCAACCCAGTTAGTAATAGAGGTCAAAGAGATCAAATAGAAGATGAATGAGTCGGAGTGGGACTTCGATCAGAGGTTGAAATGTTTGCTCCAACGTGCTAATATGAAGATCATGGACAAACAACACAAGGGCTGGTAAATTGCTTCACTACTACCCCATCTGAGATTTCCATTGTCACATTAGAAGATTGGAACGTAGGCCTAGGCAGTAGAGATTGCTAAGAAATTGGAAGCCTCAACTATTCATGATATGAATTTGGGAGTGTAGCAGATTTAATCATAGCTAGGTAGCTTGCATATGGGGTTGTTAAGCCTCAAGAAGGGAAAAGAAGTGCAGAATGAGGTCCACACGAAAGTATGGTGTTTGAAATGTAAGGGCCATGTTCATTACAAGGACCATTGCTTGGTGTATCAAAATTACCTTGTTGGGGGAGGACATATACCCTTGAGGCCAGAAAATATAACTGGGCCAAGTACAAGAGTGGTATCCTAGTGGGATATTTGTCAAATTATAGGAAAACACATGATGGACAATTTTCATTTGCTGCAAAATTTTGTGCAGACTTTCCAGCAGCTATTCCATAATTTTTGTAAGTATGTGGGTCATGACGAGTGCAATTGTTGAAGTTATGAATTGATGATGAATATAACACCAACATACAGAGTACAGATGGAGGCTCATCCTTAGGATCAAGGTGAAACTGCAGCACGTGAAAGATTTCAGGGTTGAGGGGGAGGAGCTGGAAGAGGTCATGGCCAAATCATCTATTTCAATTATGGAGAACCAGGTCACTTTGCACGAGATTTTCAGAATCCAATGCACACCTCATACCAATATTGTCGAAAGATTGATCATGTCATAGAATATTTTCCTATACTCATCGCAAAGATGCAAGAACAGAAGACCCAAAATCAACACCCTACTCAGAACATCCAGATGACGAGATCAGAACTGCGGGAAGAGGGTCATAGTGTTAATATCATCATGCGAAGCAACATAGCTACCGAGGACGATAAAGGGAAACAACCAGAGGAAAATTTATGGGTACGTAAGACTGCTAACAAGGAGATTGGATTTGATGTGAATAAAGTAAAGGAAATGTTTATGGAAGAAAAAAGGAGCTTCTACATCAAGAACTCAAAATTCGCGCACAGAGAAACCTGAAGGAGTTAGTACTGTGTAAGAAATAGATCCGCCAGTGCTGGCATCTTTCTTATAGATCTGCATGAAGCTCCTGATGGTAAAAAAATTAGTAGAAGGACTGCATGATTTGATAGATAACTACACTATCAAGAATAATCCACTTCCAGAATAATGCATGATACATAAGATGGACAAAAGTAAGAAAAGTACTAGTCGCAAAATGAGATTGACTGCCCAGATTGGAGAATTCAAAATGGATTAGGTAATTCTTGATTTGGGGTTTGATATAAATGTTCTATCGAAGAAAACCTAGGAAAGAATTGGATGAAAAACACTACAGTGGTCCTCAATTCAACTGAGAATGGCGATCAGTAAAATATTATTCCTATGGGGCACCTACATGGGGTGACTGTGGATATTGAAGGGGCGCGTACCATAACTGATTTTGAAGTGATCGAAATAGTGGATGACAGTAACCCATACCCAGCACAACTTGGGATTGATTGGGCCTTTGACATGAATGAAGTACCTTAAGAAACATAGTATGACATTTGAAAAGAAATAATTAAGGGTTATTGTTCGATTGGATCTAGCCGAGGGTGCGTGATATACTGAATCGGTTTGTGATTATTATGAGGATGATATTGAGAAAATGTATAAGCTTACTATGTGGGATGAATATTGGATCAACCCTATGATAGATGGTCGAATTACATGGGAGAAGGACAACTCCTGCAATTCAGATTTAGATGAGGAGCTCAAACATTGGAAAAATAGGTTGCATGAGGTATCATTGTTGTGATGTAATAGGATCACTAAGTCACTCTAATGTATATCCACAACTTACCGTATTACAATGGTTTAGAAGATGTGAATTTATTTCTGGATAAACTTGAAAGGGATGTACCAGAGGAACATTGGTTCCAGGTACTAGACATCACGCTAAGAGCTACACCTACCAGATGGTGGGGCATGCATAAGAACAACTTTCCAAATTGGAAGGAATATCAACGGATGATGATGCTACAGTTTGGGTATCCCAATACCCGCATTACAGAGAAATGTATAGAGAAGTACGATCTGTGTGAGCATCTAGCTCAATGGATGAATGAATGGGGAGAAGAACCACAACCAGAATGGGTTCATATATTCTTCCATAATTTGGATACGATCCCGATGAACTGGTATCTTGAAACAGAGCTACGACATGGAACCGCAAAATGGGATGCTCTGAAGGAAATTTTTTTGCTCACTTTCAGCTTTGAAGATGGATTTGAGTGTATTAACAAAAAGTTACAAGAGATCAAAGATGAAATATTTAGAATTCTAGAAGAACAATTGCACGGGTACAACCAGATTGGAGTATGTAGTTGTGCCATGCGCTCGAATTCTATAATGTGATCACTGAGGAAGGCGAACAAGATCCTAGGGACATCAAAATTCTGAAGTTAGAAGGACAGTGCGAAGTCACGGGGGCTAAGGTGGAAGTCCTTGATATATCACAACCCTTAAAGACCAAGCAGGTGAATACTAGAACAAAACCGCAATCGAATTTCACAAACATAGGCAAATATTGGGATGATGACACAATTGACAAAGTTGAAGAGTTATTGCAGAAGTATCAGGACTTGTTTCCCACCAAGTTCTCTGTTATGAAAGGGATAGTAGGGGATCTAGGTGTGATGAATATCACTCTAAAGCTAGCTATGAAGGCAATGAAGTAGAAACCTTATCGATTGAATCCTAAGTAAAAAGTGCATGACAAATTGGATAAGATGCTTGCAATTGGGATTATTGAGTCTGTCGAGGAACCAGATTGGGTTAGTCCTATGGTGGTTAAGAAAAATAATATGAAGGGTGAGATTATGATATGCATAGACTTAAGGAAATTTAATGATGCTTATGTCCACTATCCATTTCCTATGCCATTCATAGACAAATTACTGGAAAATTTTGGAGGTCAGGAAGCCTATTCATTTACAGATGGGTTCTGAGGTATCATCATATCAAGATTGCACCGGGGGATTGGAGTAAGACCAACTTCGTGACTGAATGGGGTTGTTTTCAATATATAATTATCCCTTTTAGACTTAATAATGCCCCTGTAATCTTCTCTAGGGTGGTAGTCACAACTTTCAAATAATTTATTCACAAGTTTTTAGACGTATACTTCAATGATTGGACAATGTTTGGGCTTGAAAAGAGACATGTTTCTAGTATTTTCCTCATGTTCGATACTTATCAAAAGTATAAGATATCTCTCAACTTGAAGAAATGCATATTCTGCATACCATATGGGATACTCTTGGGTCATGTTGTTAGCAAGAAAGGATTGATGGTAGACCCGACCAAAATTGTAGTGATTATTAATTTGGAACCTCCAAAGAATGTCAAATAATTGCATGAGACATTGGGCCACAAAGGGTATTACATCAAATTCATCAAACCGTATATAGAGATCATTGTGCCCATGGAAAAATTGGTGAAAAAGGATGTGATGTTTTGCTAGGAAGATGATTTCCAAAAGAGTTTGGATGTTTTAAAGGAAAAAATGGTGAGTGCACCCATTTTAGTGTTCCCTGATTGGAAGGAGTTCCACGTCCATGTAGATGTATCCTGCATAGCACTAGGAGTTGTGCTAACCCAAATAGATGAATGTGATATCGACAATCCGATAGCATTTGTGAGTAGGAAGTTATTGAAAGCAAAAATTAATTATTCAACCATAGAGCGCGAAGGGTTAGAAATGGTGTATGTGCTCTAGAAGTTCAAAAATTATTTGTTGGGTTCGCACTTCAATATGTACACATACCATTCTTCTTTGAAGTACCTAGTCAACAAGCCTATGTTGGGGGGGGGGGGGAGTTGTAGATGTCTACTACTCTTTCAAGAATTTGACTTTGAAGTAATTGTGAACCCAAGGTGACTGAATGGTTGACCAAATCACCTCTCGTGGATTGAGAATGGTGACGAACCTACAAATCTAGAGGAAGGATTAACTTATGTTTAGCTCTTTATTGTGCACGCTAGAGATGACCATTCCATAGACATAATACAATTCTTGTCTATAGGTACAACTCCTGAAGGGCATATGACACAACAAGAGAAGGAATTGTTGGTCCAGGTTGCATATTTATTTGTTACCATAGGACATTTATATAAAATGGGATCTAATGAAATATTGAGTAGGTATGTCTCAAAGTATGAATGACAAAGTATCCTCACTGAAGTGCATGAAGAGGTTGTAGGAGGAATATATGTGGGAATAGAAACTGCACATAAAATCCTACGATCATGACTATGGTGGCCAACTATACATAAGGATTCCAAGACTTATTGTAGGGGATGTGATGTCTGTCAAAGAACGAGGAGGCCATCACGAAGAGATGAATTTAATTTAAACCCATAGGTGTCATTACAAGAATTTGATAAATGGGAGATAGACTTCGTGGGACCGATTCAGCGATTGGGAAAGAAGACAGGAGCCAGATACATCATTACAACAACCAAATATTTAATGAGGTAGGATGAGGTGCAACCTGTAAAGGATTGTAGTGCAACAACAACTACAAAGTTCATTTTTGAATATATCCTATCTCAGTTTGGCTGCCCTAAGATCTTAAAGAGGCTCCCTTAATAAGTCTTTCTGGATCTGGTAGAGGGTTAACAATCTCAAAATCAGAATGTGATCTAGTGTGCTTTAAAAGAGCCAGCTTGGACTAGTGGAATCACTAGGTTAAATATTTTGACCTATATCCTTATCCTTTATTCACCTTAAAGGAAAGGGAGAATCATTTCCCCAAGGAAAATTTATCTTTCAATCCTTCGCTCCTCGGCAATGAAGCCAATCTGATGTTGTCCTTTGAGATAACATAAGGTCAATTAGTTATGCCAAAGCATCTATAATTTTTTTTTTTTTTTTTGTTTAAAATGATTGGATGAACAGTGAACTGTTTATAAACAGGTGCTTTAAACTTAGATATATTCTTGATAAAATAAAAGGTTGTTCTTTAACTGCACATGATTATTTTGATTTTAGTGGGATGGATAAGTAGAATATGGAGAGATATAATAGATTTAATATTCAAATTAAGTATTTAACCATTTATAAGTAGACATTAAGAAAACAATGTTTTCTTAACCAACAAAATACAAGTAGACTATCACAAAGATCTAGTGTAATTTATTCTCAAAGAGGAATTTACAATAACAGATAGTTCTATAAATTTATCTCTTATTTAAATTGAAACTTCACAAAGGATCCAAAATGAAACTGAAATTCATTAAATTTTAAATAAGATAACTACAAAAGACATGATTTATATGAAGAAGACATAATGAATTAACAAGATGAAATACAACTCACTAAGAGACAGACCATATGAGGCAAATCTAGAATCTTTTATTATCTCGAAAATGCTCCAGCTTAGTACAAATCTACTTGATAACTTGTTCAATGGTTCAACCCTGAAAACTTCGACAAAATGAAGTATTTAAACAAAATTTACAAAAATATTACAATAAATTCCCGAGTGACACGACATTCTATTATTAACTTACAACTAATAGAAAATAAATAATGTGATCAAAAGGAATGCATCTGTTGAAGTGATCTAAACATCTAGCCCTACTTTGGAGGAGAACAGTTGTTGAGTGGCCACTATTTGGGTACTGCACTGGTGAAGCTGACCTGTCTTTTTAATCTTGGAATTCACACAACTTTTCCCACTGCTCTTCTTCTAGAATAATAATCTTTGTCACCTTGTGGTAGATCTCATCTAGCTCAGTAGACCAAACAAACATGGGTTTTACTGCAAAAATTTGTTTTATCTCATGTTGGAAAAAAATTATGTTGCTCATAGCTTCATAAAAACCTCTCCCTCTCATAGAACCTTTGATGTTGGAAAACTTAGTTGTATCCTTGGCAATGTCTCGAAGCTTGTTCATGTAGTCTTCCCTAGTCATTAATTTTTCATTGATCACAAATAATGAAGGTATACCTTTCTTGTTCAATGCATCTATTCTAGTGGAAAACCTATTAACAGCTACCTCCAAAGTGTGACACTTCTCTGTCAAGTATACAACTAAGTTCTTATTTGTTAGAACATTCTTTACCGCTAGGATGGTTTCTATTCTGTCATCTACTCCTAGATCATCCAGCTCATATCTATTTTTCGAATTGAGGAACTTTATGATGCTATTGGCTGTCGTAGGCATTTCTCCCAATTCAACATTGACAGTAGAAATGGTTTTCTTGGATTTATCCATCAATTCCTTTTGCTCGAATATAATCTAGATACATGGCCAAATTTCATCTATTTCTTCAATAATATTGTTCCATATGATTTCTTTAAAATGACCCAGTGTGTATCCAATAGAAGACTCAGTTGTTGACTTCTTCCATGCCTCTATTTGATTTTGAGCTCTCTGTAGCTCTGGTGCACGAAAAGTCTCAGTCTTTGTTTGATCTCTTCAGTATGGAGAGAAATGTTTTGTACTGCATTTGCCAACTAATATGCAACATCCCCTGTACTTGTTGTAGAAGATATGGCTGTAGGAATGGTTGTGATAGGGAGTGCTTCCAAAGAGACAACAACTATTTTGAGAGTTGTATCCTTTTATTTAATCAACTTTTCCATTTCTATCTCAATTTTCTTCAACTGTGCACTCTGTCTCTGTTTCTTCAATATCCTTGGCCAAAGGATCTTATGTAGATGGAAATTTTAACTACTTCCTTAATGCTTATATGTCTAATTACTTTTCTTTATAAGCTCCTCTGCAACGTTGATGTTTGAAGGGTCATAACCCACTTTTATTACCAAGACCTCCAGAGTCTTAATCCTGGTATCTTTGGCAAGTCCATATACCTTCTCCATCTTCAGTTGTGATTGAACATTGGCCAATGTAATTTGCATTTTAGACAAACTCATAGTAGTGTTAGTGACAGTGGAAAAAATAATTTCTCTAGTCTATTTGTACATCCATTTGGTCAATGGGATGTATATCTTTTACATCAAACTCAAATGCTATCTTCTTGTAGTTTGATGCTGCCTTGGGCTTGGGAACCTATGCCTGGAGGAATGCCATTTGCATTTTACCTTTCTCTGAATCAGAGGTTGATATCATCATGCTTTGAGCACCGGAAGTATTCTTTCAGAACTGATTGTAGGTGTTAATCTTTAAGGCCTCATTCCTTACTTTTATCTCCTTGAAAATGTCCATTATACTTTTCTCTGTCTCCCCTATAGTAAATGTGCTGGTATACATAATTTGTTTCCGCTCTTGTGAAGTCATGGAGGTAGTGGGAGACAGTGTGGCCTGATCACCCACTCATGAGGAAACACATGGCTCATTAGTAGTGATAACGTTCTCCTGCTCTGAGTCCTTTGAGAGGCTTAGTTTGGAACTAAGATTGGCCTTTTTTGTATACATAATTTTAAATCCTTCACTAAAAACAGTCCCTGAAGGGGACTCTTCTTCTCTTCTTCTCTTAGCTATTCTCTCTTGCATGGTAGGAGTCTGTATTGTAGAGGATGATACCAACTGTTCCTCTGCTTCTTGTAGGGTATTCTCAACCCATTCTAGCTAGTTCTTGTACTTTTCTATCTTTGGTCTGGTTGTGTGGAAATAAGGAGTAGATTTGGTTTCTACTCTTAATTTAGAAATGATCCCTAATGGATCATATGCCCAGGCAAAGCTAAGGTTGAATTGCATTTCTTTCAATATCTTATCTGCTTCTTCCCCTGCTGCCCTGTTGTTGCAAATGAAAGGTCTAATCTGTGTTTTGACTTTGAACTGGGGCTTCTTCTTGGCAGAAACAAAGTGGATTTCATCCATATTTAGCATTTTCCTTATGTGATCTAGAGAAAAAATCCTCTTTGGGATGAATTTAGGAAGCTTGTAAGGTGCAAGATGACACCAAAATATTCTCAATTCTATTTAGTTTTCGTAGAGGTACCAATTCCTTGTCTGAACATGGTCTGATAGCTACAAAACCTTTCTAATCTCCTCACTGATTCTCGGTTCTATTCTACTACTTAGGAGACTAATTTCTGGATGAAAAAACATTTCTATGAATTGTTTATATGTGTATTCCTTTTGTTCCTTCATCACCAGAGTAGTCCAAAAGATGACTGCCTGTTGGTTTCCTTTTTCATCCAGCTTTTGTAAAGCAAGGTTGATGTTGTCTCCCTGAAAGTATAAGAACAGATAAACTAACACAGAAGAATAATTGAACACCTCCTCAGTCAGGAATTTGATAAGCTTTTGATGAATTGAATCTGCAAGAAATTGGTTAAAGTTAAACATGATGGAGGGCTTGGAATTAGCAGAGAAAATGTACAGAAATCCTATGATGGGCTCATCTATCCACTGATCTGAGTAGTAGCCAAGGAGGTAAGAGATAACTGTGATAATCTGCATGGCTTTCTCAGGGAAAATGGAGGAGGGATAGGGAGGATTTTTCTTTGGAAATTAGGCATCTTCTATTAATAAAATATCTAGGGTTTTGGCCCTTTTAGCAAAGTCTAATTTCTAGTATAGTTAAGCAAGTGATTCATAGGAAAAGGGGGGTGGAATTCTCTACTTTGAGGGCTTACATCATCTGGTCTATGTCTTGAGGAGTGATAGCAAACAAAATTTCTCTAGTAGGGGTAATGATGGCCCTTTGTCTTGGCAAATAAGATGCATGACACTTCCTAACAAATTCTGGTGTGTTGTGGGTATGAGGAAAAATGTAGTGAGGTAAATTGGACTCCCATAGCTAAATGTCATCGGATTTGTCTATAGATTTGTCTTCAAGCCAACAATACATCTCAAAGAGGTCAAATTCATAAATATTTTCATGGATTTTAAAGTCTCTGTCAGTTAAAGGGATGTGGTGAAAATCAATGGGAGGATAGATCAAAGGGTTGACAGGTTATTCTGGTCATTTGTCCTATGGAGGCATCTTGGATAAGGCTAAGGATGGTAGTGAAAATTGGATTTGAGGTTTCAATACATAGAGAGGTGGTAGGTTTTGGGGGCAAGAATAGGGGTAATACACTGAAAAAAATAAGCAGACAGTGTCACTGGCGAGTGAAAACGTCAGAGTTTAGCCCAACAAACTTGTAACAAAGCAATAACAGTGACAATGCATGAATTAAGTAACTAGTTAATGAATGAATGGGAGTTTTATGTAATAGTGTGGCTTTTCCGTTGAAGGTGGTGTGGGTCCATTGGATTAAAAAATAAACCATTTACTACTTAATGACTTAATTATGGAGGGATCAGATGTAATTGGTGGAGTTAACAGGAAAATGACGTGGGAGAAGGTGAGTGGTGGGAGCGCAATGGGTAGGAGAGTGGTATTAGGAGTGAGGGAAACTGATTTTCGAGGGGGGGGGGAGCGGTTAGCGGTTTCACCCGATAGGTGTCAAGAAAGCTATGGTGTTGACATGTAGGGGCAGGCGCAGTTTCGTATATTGCCCATTTCGGACACCCCCCCGATGGTAAAGTTCGGATGGTGAGGGGGAGATGAAATACAATGTGGGCTGTTATATCTTGGGAGATTGGCAAAGATGAAGTGAGAGGTGGTAGAGAATTAACATGACATGACGGGACACCCGGTGGGGCCGGTGGGATTAATTTAGTGTATAGTTGGGAATATTTGTGACGTATGGGGAGGTAACAAAACTTAGGAATAGGTGGGTGGCTGAAAAATATGAGTGGAGGGATGATGTTGGGGTTTAAAACTTTTGGATAGGGAATTATACACCAAAATTAATTGATATATAACTCTTTAGATTAAAACCTTTACTCTTTTACCTTTTTTCTTCTGCACATGAAAAAATTACTTGACTTTCCCAATGTGGTGAATTTTGACTAGGATCCTGTGCATTTATAAAAATATGAAATGAAGCCATTCCTTTATTTTTTCTTCCGTAACATTTTATTTTCTGTTTGCCTTATTTGTTTAGGGCAGCTAACACCTATCATTTTATTGATATGGATGCCTATAAAACATTAAATTGGCCTAACATTTTAACTTTTCTTTCTTTTGCATCCATATCATAACTTAACATTTTAAAATTATTTTTGGCTAATTTACTAACTTATCAAAACCAAATAATGTTACAACATCGGCTCCAGATGGGGACTACTTCCCCCTGTGGGATGCACAGTACAAGCAGGTCCAAGTGCCTTCTCCTTGGGCTATGGAGTTTTTGCTGAAATAGATACTCACTTGCAAATTTTCAAAAATAAAATAAAATCTTCCAATATTTACATATGATGAATGAATGGATGAAAAATTAATACTGAATATAATTTTTCAAGTATTTCCCATTGACTAGCAATGAGGAATACTCTCCTTTCAAATTTTGTAGGATGAAAGTATTGTTCCCTTTGACTTCTGCAATGCTAAATGGACCAAACTAGAGCTTGTCAAAAGTTTCATGCTTGTCTTTATCTTCTCTCCTTGTATCCCATCTAAGAACTAAGTCACATTTCTTGAAATTTCTTTCTCTAGCCTTTCTATCAAACAATTATTTCAACTTGTTTTGATATTTCCTTAGCTTGTACTAAATTTCATCCCTGTCTCCTTAATTTGATTAATCCTTCTTGATAAATCATCTTTTTCTTCATAGGATTTGTGAAGGAATATCATAACAGGTAAAGTTAAATGAGTAGGAAAAACTTCTTCCTTGCCATAAACTAATTGGAAAGGAGACTTGCCTATTGATCTCTTAGGAGAAACTTTGTTTGCCCAAATTGCACGAATTAGATGGATGTCCTAACTCTTTTTATGGTCTTCAAGAGTCTTCTTAATTACCTTAACTAAGCTCTTGTTGGAGGACTCTGCTAGCCCATTAGCCTTTGGATAGTATGGTGTAGAATGGTGTAAAAGGATTGAATACTTTTGATAGAACCCAATCATTTTAAAACTTCTAAAAGTTTCTACAATGTTTGTAACAATCTGTTGAGGACATCCAAATCTTGATATGATGTTTTCTTCAAGAAATTTAATCACAACAGTATCGATTTCATTTTTAACAACTATGGCTTCTACCCACTTGGTAAAATAGTTTGTAGCAGTTAAAATCCATCTGTGTTGATTAGATGACTGTGGATGAATTTCCCCTATAAAGTCCAACCCCCATTGTAGAAATGGAGAATGAACCAATACTGGAACCAAAGGAAGTGTTGGTAGCTTCTGTTTTCCTACAAATACTTGGCATGGTATGCAACTCCTTACTCTTGCTCCAACTTCTTTAAAAATTGTAGGCCAGTAGAAACCTGCTTTTAAAATTTTGTAGGTTGTTTCTCTCCAGGCATAGTGTCCACCACAAAACACTACATGAAACTGATCTATAATTCCCTCTGTTTCATTTTCAGTTAAACAAAGAAGAAGGATATTAAGAGGGTCTTTCCAGTATAGATTAGCATTGATAATGCAGTATTTTACTACTTTAAATTTCAGGGCTTTTCATTGTTTCAAATTAAGATTAGTTGGATATTGAAAATCCCTAAGAAACTGCACAATATCAAAGTACTTGTCAGAGAGTAGATATTTTTGATCTATGTGAACAAGAATGGCTTGATTTGAAGAAAGAGGTTCTTGTGGATTCTCCCCTTGTATAAGAGGAGCAGGTTCTTGTGGATTCTCCTCAGATATTAAGGAAGGTTCTTGTGGATTCTCCCCTAATATTAAGGAAGGTTCTTATGGATTTTGCCCTGATGAAATTTTAGAAACTAGATTTATCCCCAATACTTTGCAGTTGGACTCAAGTAACAATTTGGTCAGGCCTTGGCCTTTTACTAGCTTTGTGGTCTTAATTTCAAGGTCGAACTCAAGGATTTTTAGCAATCCATCTCCCTCTTATTCCATTAGTATCAGGCTGAGTCAAAATAGTTTTAATAGCATGATTAGGGACATAATATGTAATGTGTGAATGCATGACATATGTTCTAAAGGATTTGAGAGCTTAAATTAAGCAATAAGCTTGTTTTTCAATAATATCATACCTAAGTTCAATGTCCCTCATAACTTTAGAAAACAAGGCTATGGGCTGGTCATCACCATTTGTGTTCTTCTATAAGAGTACAGCAGCCAAGGTTGTCTCGGATGCAAAAAAAAATTCTAAAAGGTGAAGAATAATCAGGGCTAACTAATGTAGGGACCTCAGATATAGCCTTTTTGATCTGATCAAAAGCATATCTAGCAGAAACTGTCCATTTCACTTCATTGTTTTTCTTTAGCATATTAGTTATATCCTTAACTATATCTGCATAATTAGGGATGAACCTTATGAGAAAATTAATATTTCTAAGGAAGGTTTGTATCTCTTTCTTATTCCTTGGTAGAGATAGGGTCTGAACAGCTGAAATTCTCTTTGGGTCAATTATAAGTCCCTCCTTGGATATTATATGCCCTAGTAATTTCCCTTCCTTTACAACAACTAAATATTTCTTCAGATTGATGGATATGCCAAATTTCCTGTGCCTATCAAAAACCTTAATCAAGTGTTTTAAATGATTTTCATCAGAATCAAATAAAACAGCTAAATCATCTAAATAAATGGCAGTAAATTTAGATGTTTTACCTACAAAGACTAGATCCATGGCTCTCTAGAAAGTGGTTCCAAGATTAGTTAACCCAAATGGAATTCTAGCATACATAAATGTACCCCAAGGTGTGGTGAAAGCAGTTTTGTCTTGGTCATCTTCACTTACCATGATCTAGTTGTAACCAGAAAATCCATCTAGCATAGAAATCCTATTTGCACCTGAAACTTTATGAAGTAGATGATCCATTTTGGGCAATATATAGTTATCCTTTAAATATGATTTGTTTAGATTTAGGAAGTCTACACATAGCCTAATCTCACCATATTTCTTTTCGACAGGAACTAGGTTGGCTACCCAATCATAATACCTTAAAGGTACTATGATATGAGTGTCTAGTAGCTTTTTAAGTTATTTCTCAATGGTTGGAAGTACTATGGGATTGATTCTTCTTAGTTTTTGTTGAAAAGGTTTTGCTTCTAGTTTCAAAGGAATCTTATGCTCAATCAAAGATGTATCATAAGTTTTTAACTCATTATAAGACTAGGCAAAGACATCTTTGTAATTTTTAAGAAGATTCAAATATTTGATTTTTACATCCAAAGGTAAGGTTGATGATAATTTAACATTTCTCACATCATTCAAAGTCCCAATATTGCATTCTTCGATTTCTTCTTCAAGTGAGTTAAACAAGGGGTTTTTTGAGACATCATTATTATCAATAGTTTTTCCAATGGAACTAATCCTTTAGGGATAAAATTATTAGATAATTGGATGATATCATGATCAAGAATTTTAGGTCTGAACGAAGTTTCTGGATTTTGGTGATTTGATTCTTGAACATCGTTTCAATCTTATTCAATTTGCATATTTGAGAATTCATCAATGACTTGAAGGAAAGATTTTAATTGTTCATCATCTTCAAAAATCTTCTAGTGTTTAAGGTTATTAGGAATTGATGGTCTATACTTGACTTGAATTTGATATTCTAACAATACTGGCTCATGGATTTTGAAAGAGCTTGTTGAGACATGTAGTGAGTTAGCATGCATATTTTCATCTCTCGAAACAACAATTATGTTAAATCCTGGGAATAAATTTTGAATTATGTCCCAAGCTTCATTTCTATAGGACCTAAACCTTGGTTGTTTCGTTTGACATAGGTTTCTAACCTGGTTCACTATAATCTCAAAATCGGAAAAGAAACTCAAGTTTTGAACCTTTAAACTCCTAGCTAGCTCAAGACCAAGAAGAAAAGCCTCATATCAGCCACATTATTGGTGACCTTAAATTCAAGTTTACATGACTGAGTTATGTTTTCTTTATTTGGTGAAATTAAAATAATTCCTGCTCTTGCCCCTTCTTTTGAGCAAGAGCCATCAAAGTAAAGTTTCCAAATATCTGATTCTACAATTTTAGGTTTAGAAAATATATTTTCAATGGAAAGTTGAGTGTTTGATGCATTTTGTGAAGACAACTGAAGCAACCAAAATCCTGATCTACTACATAGATAGGGTGGATGTTTTCTTGATCAGACATACAAACAGTATGAAGGAATCTAACTTCCCTATATAACCTTAAATGTTCACCTTCGTAGACTAGAATAGTAGCAAAAGACATGTGCATCTGAAGTGATCCTACAAGTTTAGCACAACATAATCTAGATAGGAGCATGCCAAACTTGGCAGTAATATTAGTGACAACTATGTCTAAAATTATACTCTTGACAGGTATTTGAGCTAAGGTCACAACTAGGTCTTTGTTCAATCCTAGGCATGGTACTTTCTTTGAATCAAAGGTGTAAATATCATGAAAAGAATAGGTAACTGGTAACTAAAGCTGGTCCATAATTACCTTTGGCATGAGGTTATGAGAAGCTCAAGAATACAACATGCAATTATACAAAAGAAAGTCATGAGCTTTTAAAGTTACATAAAATTGTGGAACAATTTCATCAATCATATCAGAACTAGGACCAAACACTACTGAGGGATTTTCATCTTTAAAACTAATAACATCTCCCTCAATATCTACACTAGAGGACTATATCCATTTAGACACTTTATTTTTATAACCAGGGTTTTTGGAAAGTTCATCTAAAGGTATAGGAATCCTGACCCTTTCCAATTCCTTTTCAATATTAAAAGTTGTCAAAATAGTCTTGTTAGATGAAAAGGTTTCAGTTGATGACTCTATAGTCTAAGGTGTTAGAGTTTGTGTTTGAATGAATTTTATTGCAAGTTAAATTATAGTGGTAGATTTTGAAGGTATACTAGGACCTAATCTTGGTCTTAGATCATACCTCTTATTCAATTCTGCAATCATAAATTTAGAGAATGTTAGGTATTTTGAAAGTTGAGCATCTCCTTGTTCTTGTTAAAAAGACTAAGGTGAAGATGAAGGAACTATTGCCATCTGTACTATTGAAGAATAAATATTATTGATATCTTCAGTGATTAAAGGGCCTGTATCTTGTGGCTGTTGATCATCAATCAACAAAGGTGGTTGAACGTTTTGATCAGAACTTGGTCTATGAAGAATCTTGATTTGAGGAGCTCTTCAGAATTGAGTTTGAGCTTGAGGTCTGACAACAGTTTGCTGAGCAGTTCTAGATTGTGTTTCAAATTTAGTAATACTATTAGAAAGGTTTCTAAGTAAATATGTAATTTCATCAATCTTCTGATATTCAAGTTTAGACTTGGAAGAAGAAGAGTCATCAACCCTAGCTTTTAGTTTCTTTCTTATTTCTCTGCTTTAGCTTTAAGTTTTCTAGAAGCTAACCTATTTGCTTCTACCTCTATAACATTTGTCTCCATGTCTTCTAATGTATTAGAAACCCTTTCCCTTAGCATGACCACAAAGTCATCTTCAAATGATTATGAAAATCTTACCTTTGTAGCTACTATTAGTGGTTTACAATCAGCAGCCATTTTATGATAGAGTTTGTTAAATATTTTTATGAATTCAACAACTGGTACACTAGGGTTTCTCTTTAATTCTTCAAATTCAGTGAGAAAGTAAACAAGATCTTTCTTTACCCCCCATTTGTTTTTAAGGATAGTTAATGTCTCATTCCATGTTCTAATAGAGTCAACTCTAGGTTTCCTAAACCAGATCCTAACATTTCCTTCTAAATATTGTACAAATAATCTCATATAATCATCTTCCTATTCTACATTCATATTGTCAGCAAAATCTAGGAAAGATGATACATGATCCTCTGCTAAGGGACCTTTTTCTCCATTAAATCTTGGTAGATGTTTTAGATATCCATCAAGAAAATTTCCCAAATTTGTAGGGAGAACTAGAGCAGCATACCTTGCTTGGACAATGGGTCGAAAAACCATAACAGTAGGAGTATGGGGTGACTGAGTGGATGATGATGAGGAAGAGGAAGATGTTGAAGATGAAGATGAATGAGATGAAGATGAATCGTTAGGGGTATTAGTATGTGGGAAAGAGAAAGAGGGAGGAGACCTATTTGAGGATTTCAAAGGGGTTTTGATAACCATCTTCTGAACTCTTGGTGGAAATTCCTCATTATCAAACAAAGGATTCAAATAGACATAAAAGAGACAATATTAGTAGAGGTTGATGGGATAGAATAAAGAGTTGGAGTAATGAACTCTTGAGGCTTGAATTAAGGTAAATTTAAACCCAATTTTTCCTCAGATGAAGGTGATTTAATATGAATGGATGGGAGTTGATATTACTCAAGTGAATGTATTAAAAAGGTTGATGGAAGATCTACTCCTCTAGAATGAAGTTAAAAAACCCTAGGAGGTAGTTCAGTCTAATTAGGATGGAATGGCACGGATGAAAAATTATCTACAAATGAGATGTCTTCAGGGTGTAAAGCTGAAGAAGAAGAAGCGGTTCGATGTCTTCTCCTTGAAGAGGCTCCCATAATAAGTATTTCTAGACATGGTAGAGGGTTAATAATATCAAAATCAAAATGTGATCTAGTGTGCTTAAAAGGAGCCAAATTGGACTAGTGGAATCGCCAAGTGAAAGATTTTGACCTATGTCCTTATCCTTTATTCACTTTAAAAGAAAGGGAGAATCGTTTCCCCATGGGAAAATTTATCTTTCAATCCTTCGATCCCTAGAAACAACACCAACCTAATGTTCTCCTTTGAGATAACCTAAGGTCAATTAGTTATGAGAAAGCATATATAATGTTTTGTTGTTTTAAATGATTAGATGACTAGCCAATTGTTTATAAATAGGTGCTTTAAACTTAGATAGATTCTTCATAAATAAAAGGTTGTTCTTTACCTGCACATGGTTATTTTGATTTTAGTGGGATGGATAAGTAGAATATGGAGAAATATAATTTATTTAATATTCAAACTAAGTATTTAAACATTTATAAGAAGAAATTAAGAAAACAATGTTTTATTAATCAAGAAAATTCAAATAGACAATCACAGAGATCTAGTGTAACTTATTCTCAAAGAGGAATATACAATAACAGATAGTTATGTAAATTTATCTCTTATTTAAATTACAAATTCACAGAGGATCTAAAATGAAACTAAAATTCAATTAAATTTTAAATTGGATAACTACAAAAGATATGATTTATATGAAGAAGACATAATGAATTAACAAGATGAAATACAACTCACTGAGAGATAGACCATATGAGGAAAATCCAGAATATTTTATTATCTCAGAAAATGCTCCAACTTAGTACAAATATGCTTGGTAATGTGTTCAAAGGTTCAACCCTGAATACTTCGACAAAATGAAGTATTTAAACAAAATTTACAAAAATATTACAGTAAATGCCTGAGTGACACAAAATTCTATTATTAACTTAGAACTAACAGAAAAGAAATAATGTGATCAAAAGGTATGCATCTGTTGAAGTGATCTGAACATCTAGCCCTGCTTTGGAGGAGAATAGTTAGTGAGTGGCCACTATTCGAGTGTTGTGCTAGTGAATTTGACCTATCTTTTTAATCCTAGAATTCACACAACTTTTCCCACCGCTCTTCTTCTGGAATAATAATCTTTGTCACCTTGTTGTAGATCTCATCTACCTCAATATACCGAGAAAAAATGGGTTTTATTGCAAAAATGTGTTTTATCTCATGTTGGATAAAACTTATGTTACTGATAGCTTCGTCAAAAGCTCTTCGTTTCATAGAACATTTGATGTTGGGAGACTTAGCTATATCCTTGGCAATGTCCTGAAGCTTCTTCATGTAGTCTTCTGTGGTCATTAATTTGTCATTGATCACAAATAAGGAAGGCAAACCTTTCTTGTTCAATACATTTATGCTAGTGAAAAACCTATTAATTGTTGCCTCTAGAGTGTGACACTTCTTTGTCAGTTGTACAACCAAGTCCTTCTTTGTTGGAACTTTCTTTACCTCCAGGATGGTTTTTTTTCTGTCATCTACTCCTAGATCATCCAGCTCATATATGTTTTTGGAATTGAGGAACTTTATGATGTTGTTGGTTGTAGCAGGCATTTCTCCCAATTCATCATTGATAGTAGAAATGGTTTGCTTGGCTTTCTCCATGAATTCCTTCTGCTCTAATATAATATGGATACATGGCCAGATTTCACCTATTTCTTCAATAATATTGCTCCACATGATTTCTTTAACATGACCCAGTGTGTATCCAATAGAAGACTTAGCTATTGACTTCTTCCATGCCTCTATTTGATTTTGAGCTCTCTATAGCTTTGGTGCATGAAAAGTCTCAGTATTTATTTGATGATCCTGTAGAAGTTTGACTTGATCCTGCAAATTTTTTATCTCTTCAGATTGGAGAGACATGTTTTGTACTACATTTTCCATCTTATCTGCAACATACCCTGTACTCATTGTAGAATATATGGTTGTAGGAATGGTTGTGATAGGGAGTGCTTCCAACAAGACAACAACTATTTTGGGAGGTTTCGCCTTTTCTATAATCAAAATTTCCATTTCTGTCTCAATTTGCTTCAACTGTGCACTCTGCTCCATGATGAGCTTGATCATATCTACCTTTTGTGTCTCTGTTTCTTCAATATCCTTGGCTAGAGGATCTTTTGTAGTTTCCAATGTTAACTACTTCCTTAATGTTGCTATGTCTAAATTATTTTTCTTTATAAGATCTTATACAACATTGATGTTTGAAGGGTCATAACCCACTTTGATCACCAAATCCTCCAGAGTTTATTCCTGGTGTATTTGGCAAGTGTAGAAACCTTCTCCATCTTCATTTGTGATTGAACATTGGCCAATGTAACCTGCAGTTTAGAAAAACTCATAGCAGTGTTAGTGATAGTGGAAAATATCATTTCTCCAATCTGTTTCTACATCTGCATTTGGTCAATGGGATGTATATCTTTTACATCAAACTCAAATGTTGTCTTCTTGTAGTGTGATGTTGCCTTGGGCTCAGGAACTTATGCCTGGAGGAATGCCATTTGAATTTTCCCTTTCTCTGAATCAAAGGTTGATAGCAGCCTGCTTTGAGCACCATAAGTCTGCTTCTAGAACTGATTGTAGGTGTTAATATTTAAGGCCTCATTCCTTACTTTTATCTCCTTGAAAATGTCTATTATACTTTCCTCTGTCTCCCCTGTATTATATGTGTTGGTCTGCATAATTTTATGCTTCTCTTGTGAAGTCATGGAGGTAGTGGGAGATAGTGTGGTCTGATCACCCACTAATGAGGAAATAAGGGGCTCATTAGTGGTGATAATGTTATCCTGTTATGAATCCTTGCTGAGGCTTAGTTTGGAACTAAGTTTGGCCTTTTTCCTATACATAATTTTAAGTCCTTCACTGAAAATTTCAGTCCTTGAAGGGGACTCTTCTTCTCTGCATCTCTTATCTATTTTCTGTTGCATGATAGGAGTCTATATTATAGAGGACGATATCAACTACTCCTTTACCTCTTGTAGGGTATTCTCAACCCATTCTAGCTGGTTTTTGTACTTTTCAATCTCTGGTCTAATTGTGTGAAAATAAGGAGTAGATTTGGTTTCTACTCTTAATTTAGAAATGATCCCTAATGGATCATATGACTGGGTAAAGCTAAGGCTAAACTATATTTCTTTCGGTATCTTATTTGATTCTTCCCCTGCTGCCCTGTTGTTGCAAATGAAAGACCCAATCTATGTTTTGATTTTGAAATGGGACTTCTTCTTGGCAGAAACAAAGTTGATTTAATCCATATTTAGCATTTGTCTTATGTACTCTAGTGCAAAAATCTCATTCGAAGGAATTTAGGAAGCTTGTAAGGTGCAAGCTCACACCCAATTATTCTCAATTCTGTATAGTTTTGGTAGAGGTACCAATCCCCTATCTGAACTTGGTCTGATAGATGCAACACCTTTCTAATCTCCTCACCAATCCTCAGTTCTATTATGCTACTTAGGAGACTAATTGTTAGATGCCAAAACATTTCTATGAATTGTTTATATGTGTATTCCTTTTGTTCTTTCATCACCAGAGTAGTACAAAAGATGATTAACTGCTCGTTTCCTTTTTCATCCAGCTTTTGTAAAGCAAGGTTGATGTTGCCTCCCTGAAAGTATAAGAACATATAAGCTAACACAAAAGAATACTGGAATACCTCCTCAGTTAGGAATTTGATAAGCTACTGATGAATTGAATCTGCATGAAATTGGCTAAAGTTAAACATGATGGAGGGCTTGGAATTAGTAGAGAAAATGGATAGAAATCCTATGATGGCCTCATCTACCCACTGATCTGAGTATTATCCAAGGAGGTAAGAGATACCTGTGATAATATGTTTGGCTCTCTTAGGGAAAATGGAGGAGGGAAAGGGAGGATTTTTTTTTTTGACAATGAGGCATCTTTTGTCAAGAAAAGTTCCAGTGTTTTGGCCCTTTTAGCAAAGACTAATTTCTGGTATAGTTCAACAAGTAATTCATAGGAAAAGGGGGTGGAATTCTCTACTATGGGGGCTTGCATCATTTGGTTTATGGCTTTAGGAGTGATAGTAAACATAATTTTTCTAGTAGGGATAATGATGGCCCTTTGGCTTGGAAAATAAGATGCATGACACTTCCTAACAAATTATGGGGTGTTATGGGTACAAGGAAAAATTTAGTGGAGTAAATTGGACTCCCACAGCTGAATGTCATCAGATTTGTCTATATATTTGTCTTCGAGCCAAAAATACATCTCAAAGAGGTCAAATTCACAGACAATTTCATGGATTTTAAGGTCTATGTCAGCTAAAGGAATGTGGTGAAAATCAATGGGAGGATAGATAATAGGGTTGACAGGTTCTTCTGGTATTTTTTGCTTTGGAGGCATCTTGGGATAAGGCTAAGGAAAATAGTGAAAATTGGATTTGAACTTTCAATACAGAGAGAGGTGGCAGGTTTTGGGGGCAACAACAGAGGAAATAGGCTGAAAACAAGTAAGAAGACAGTGTTGTTGGTGGATGAAACGTCGGAGTTCAGCCCAGCAAACCTATAACAAAGCAATAATAGTAACAATGCATGAATTCAGTAACTATTTAATGAATGAAAGGGAGGTTTATATAACAATGTTTCTTTTTTGTTGAAGGTGGCATGGGTCCATTGGATTAATGGCTAAACCATTTACTACTTAACGACTTAATTATGGAGGGAGCGAATGTAATTGGTGGAGTTAATGGGCAACTAATGTGGTGGAAGGTAAGTGGCGGGAGTGCACCAGGTAGGAGAGTGGTATCGAGAGTGAGAGAAATTACTTTTTGGAGGGTGGAGGGAGCAGTTAGTGTTTTCACCCGAGGGGGGTCCAAAAATCTATGGTGTTGACACGTAGGGGAAAGCACGGTTTCATATACCACCCATTTCAGAACCCCATGCAAACCCCCCCGCCCTGACAATAAAGTTTAGATGGTGAGGGGGGGCTGAAATACAACATGGGCCGTCAGACCTTGGGAGATGGGTGGAGATGAAGTGAGAGGTGGCAGAGAGTTAACATGACATGACGGGACACTCGTAGGGATGGCGGGAATTAATTTAGTGTATAGTTGGGAATATTTGCAATGTATGGGGACTTAACAAAACTTAGGAATAGGTGGGTGGAGGAAACATATGAGCGGAGGGATGATTTTGGGGTTTAAAACTTAGGGATAGAGAATTAATACACCAAAAGTAATTGATATGTAAATCTTTAGAGTAAAACCTTTACTCTTTTGCCTTTTTTCTTCTGCACATGAAAACAATACTTGACTTTTCCCAATGTGGCGCATTTTGACTAGCAGCATGTGCATTTATAAAAATATGAAATGAAGCATTCTTTTCATTTTTATTCCCTAACATTTTATTTTTCTTTTTTCTTATTTTTTTAGGGCAGCTAACACCTATAAGTTTATTGATATGGATGCCTATAAAACATTGAATTGGCCTAACATTTTATCTGTTCTTTCTTTTGCATCCATATCATAACTTAACATTTTAAAATTATTTTTGGCTAATATACTAACTTATCAAAACCAAATAGTGTTACAATAGGAGGCGTAGTTCAGCTCGCAAAGTTGAATGGGGAGCTACTTTTGGGAAAGCTCAATGGGAGTCGGTTCAAGTTGTACAGGGGTGATCATGCCGCTATGTAATGACTATATGTATGTAGGATAGTCTTAGTACTCTAGGCAATTGGAAGGGAGTGCAAGGCTATAAACTACACTGCTAGAAGGATGGTTGGGTGAAGAAAATGGGTTGCGCGATGAATCAAGGGTAGGTGCAGAGGAGAGCTGCGACGAAGGAGCTACGCTAGTATGGTGAGTCCCGCACAACTTGGCCAAAAAATTACCATTGAAAGCACTGTAGATAATTGGATAGAGATTTTTCTGTTAAAAGGAGTAGGTGGGTGGGAGAATTTAATATGCATATCTATGGAAAATTTGAATTCAAATTGGGCTATATATATAGCCCCCCACCCCACATTCGAACACTTTGCTTCCTGAGAAATTCCCTTGAGATGTTGTGCTTTTGTTTGCCTCAAGAAAATTGTTGTATGTCTACCAAGGATTGGGAAATAATTAAAGAGAAAATTTCACAACTGAGATTCACAAATTTAACTGATTGGTAGTGCGAAATATTCATTGGGAGAATGACTCCAACTTGGCCTGAGCCAGAGCAGGCCTAACCTATACCTATAGGGTTGCCTACTACAACACCTAGGTCACCAAGGCCTAAGCCATTTGCTTCCACGATGGGAGATAAGAATCTAAAGAAGCCTTAGCAAGAACTAATGTGGAAATCCTCATGCAAAAATCTGACGAAGATCCGATAGAAGGGAAAAATGGATTGATCTAGGCAGCCGACTGAGCCCCTAGATTTAGATGAGGAAGAACTAGTCAGGAGTGTTGAGCCTATATTGATGCAGAGGTGGTTGAAATGATAGCCTAACTATCACCATATATAACACCAAGAAAATCCATGGCTAAAGTACCTAAAGGCCCGGACTCAACAAAGTTCATGGTCTCCACACCTTTGCTACTGGAGAATGTGTTGTTCGAGGGAAATTTTCTAGCTTGGATACCATACTTAAAAATGGAAGATTGGGACCTGGGGGACCACGTGAATTTCCTTCAGTTGGAGCCAAGAAAGTACCTAAAGAAGGTATATTATGAAGAATCGGAGGTCACACGGCTTGAGCCGATGAAATGGGTGGCCGAAGTTGGGTACACGGGGCTATTGAATATGTTGCGGGTGCCACATTTTAGTCGCAATGCTATAAACACAATTTTTGTGCATCAAATTTTGACGCTGGTGCATGATGGGTGCCTCTAGTTGGGAGGGCCCATCCCAATCACTGATATGCTAATCTAGATAATAACTTTGTTTTCATATCAAGGAGTGGACCTTGCAGAGGATTTTGTGGGAAAGTCACAGGAGCAGAAATTGGAAAATAAAATGAAGAGCGATTTCAGGTTGACAAAGAAGTCACACAGCTATGCAATAAGTTCCATATCCAATGATGTGGTGAAGTTCACTACAAAAATCTTGGCTAGAAAAATCATGAGGAAGTTCCACACCGATGAAGTTTCGATGCCAATAGTCTCTTTGGCTATGCAGTGTGCAAAAGGAGTCCAATACAATTGGGCTCAATACCTATGTCATGAATTTTTGGAGGGATGCAGAGAAGCCTAGGATGAGGGCAAGGTATTCCACTATGCATGGATGTTGTTGTTGATCACGTTGGTGGCATGGAGAATGCCCAAAGAAAGTCAGTTCCCTCAGCATGATTTACACCTACCAAAGGCATCGAAGTTCTCTTCACTATGGGACACTAAAGACCCCGAGGGTGTTATGGAGACAAAGATCTTTTGGTTCTTATTTGAGTTAGAACTGAGGATGGTGATTTACCAGTGGCCAAGGTTATCACCAAGTTTTCACGTGCAATACAACAATGTTGTAGATTTCAAGGCAAATTTCCATAATTTTCAAATCCATGTAAAGAAAGACACCACACAAACATGGCAAAAGTTTCCATACTTAGCTGCCAAGGTCGATATTCTAGGGGTCATCAATAAATGGATGAGTGACTGGCTCACCACTTCTGATGTTGGTGTGAAAACTAGTAAGGTTGCTGAAGGTGAAACAACACAGATTGTAGCAACAACAGAAAAGAAGAAGGAAGCACATAAGGCTTCTGCAAAAGAGAAGGTCGCGGCAAAAGAAAAGGTTGTGCAATAGAAATAAGATGTTGCAAGGGAGAAAGAAGCAACCAAAGAATGAGTCTCTACCAAATATGATCAAGATCTTGGGGGGATGCCCCCAAGATCTAAAAGATTGAAATGGATTTTGGGGGAGAAGCCCCCAAGATTAGTAAAATTGAAATGCGAGAGGAAAAAGAGGAGAATGCCCAATAAGCAAACCACAAGGATATTTTTTAGTAAAACAAAGAATAACTGTAAAAGGTACATTGTGGCAGACAAAATGTCCTTTTACAAAATGTGACTTGTTACTTATAGTATTTTTCAGTTACAATACCAGAGGTCAATTCCATGGGTGAATGAATATGATGGGTGGATGTCACAATACCATGGACAAATACCATAGGTGAATGAATACCATGGGTGAATGTCACCTACAATACCATGGGTGGATGCCACTTATAATACCATGGGTGGATGAATACCGTGGGTTGATGCCATTTTCCATTTAGATCATTCCTCCCTCCTTAAGAAGCAATGGTCCCCATTGCATGAAGTTCCCTTCTACGAAACCTTTGTTGAATATGAAGAGCCACTAAAGAGAAGGGTTTTACATGGTTAACCCATAACCATGATGAAAAAAGATGCAAGGATAGAGATACCATGTAATGCTTATGACTGTTAGTTCATGTATCTTCATCCCTCCATTAGTGATCAAATTTCTCTTTTTGCATGCATGTTAGGTGTCCCATTCAATCAACTACATTTCATTAGGTCATGGATCAACTGATGGTAGTGGTTCATTATCAATTTCCCTCATAGTATTTACCCACTGGCCTATTTTCACATGGTCAGGTAATTTACTATCACTTTATTTCATTCCATTTACCAAAATCATTTTTAGGGTTTTAGGTCTCACTAGGTCCAGGGTGTTATATACCTAGGGGGGATAATATGGGGTACCAAGGGAGGTGCCCAAGGTAATAATGTAATAATGGGGTGGGCCATTGTAATAAATAAAGTGGTTAACCCATATCATGTAAGGGACCACAAGTAGTTAGTATTAATGTAATGGGCCCATGGTATTAGTGGATGGTATGAGGGAACCATGGTAATGATCCATGGTATTGTATGTATGAGGCCTATATAAGCTAGAGATTCCACATGGGAGATAGTCAAGGAATTTTGAAGAATATTTTTATAACAAGCATATGGCTTGTGGAGTGTTCTCCTTCCTTAAGGAGTGAATGTATGGTGTTGCCCTACCTTAAGGGTTTGATAATAAAGAAGCATTTCTATCTATTTTGATCTTGTTATTCTTGGGTTTATTTGTATTCTCATATATTTTTGGGTTAGATCTACAACAAGTGGTATCAAAGCTATAACAAGTGGTATCAGAGCTACAACAATTGGGCAAAAAAGTGGAATTTTTTTTTATACTTTTTGCAGGATTTCAGGGGCGTCGAGTTTATAGATCAGATCTGTATGTTTTGGTGCAAGATATGCAAAATATAATTGCAGATCTGGATTCTATGTGAAAAAATACCCAATTTTAGAAAAAATAATCTGCTGAATCAGAGTCCGGATGAAGGAGATATTGCTGATCTAAAAATCAGTGGGGTTGCAGATAATTTTTTCAGGGCAGCGAGTTTGCGGCGTAGATCTGGACATCTTGGTGCAAGATCTACAAAATCTAATTTTAGATCTGGATTCTTTGTGAAAAAATATCCAATTTCAAAAAACAATTCAGTTGAATTGGAGCCCGGATGAGGGAGATATTGTTGATTAAAAATCAACTCTTTTCGCAGAAATTTTGGTGACGACGAGAGAGTTGCAGCACAGATCTGAAATTCCAGTGCCTGGATCAAGATTTCTATCACATGGGTAGATGCAGAATGATTGTTCCATTTCTGAAAATAGGTCATAATAAGGATTATGAGCAATATTGACAAAACTGTGACAAGTTCAAATTTTTGCCAAGTAAGCGAATTTTTTCTCAAATCCTCTTCATGGAAAAGTTTACTGTAAAAGATGATAGCCCTACTATTGAAGAATTCATACAAAATCTAAAGAACATATTTGGGGAGGGATGGAATTGTATGGTACCTCTTTTTTTGAAAGAAGAGGCCGCCATATGGTGGAAATCATTGGGCATTGCTAACTTGGCCAAATTCTCGGATGAAGAAATGGAAAAACTCTTTATGGACAAATGGTCTCGGGCTAGAAAACAAGATAAGGGGAAACATGTGGGGTTATTTCCTATTGGTATATCCTTATTACAGGTTCATGGATTGATTCAGAAAGAGAAGATCGTTGTCTCTATAAATCCTAGTTGCAAGCATAATTTTATCAATGCTAATTTGGCAAAAAAATTGCAAGTTCCAACAAAACACATTGAAAATACACAAGTTGATGATGAGAATGTTCAAGTGTACAAGGATTTGAAGATTTATATGGATAAGTATGGTGTTGCCCTACCTTAAGGGTTTGATAATGAAGAAGCATTTCTATCTTATTTCTTGGGTTTTTTTTATTTGCTCCGATACCACAATTGTTGTAGCTCTGATACCAATTGTTGTAGATCTAACCCAGAAATATATGAAAATATAAATAAACCCAAGAATAACAAGATCTAAATAGATAGAAATGCTTCTTTATTATCAAACCCTTAAGGTAGGGCAACACCATACATTCACTCCTTAAGGAAGGAGAACACTCCACAAGCCATATGCTTGTTCATACAATAGTTCTTCACAATTCCTTGACTATCTCCCATGTGGAGTCTCTAGCCTCTATATAGGCCTCATACATGCAATACCATGGATCATTACCATGGTTCCCTCATACCATCCACTAATACCATGGGCCCATTACATTAATACTAACTACTTGTGGTCCCTTACATGATATGGGTTAACCACCTTATTTATTACTATGGCCCATCCCATTATTACATTATTACCTTGTGCACCTCCCTTGGTACCCCATATTATCCCCCCTAGGTATATAACACAGGGTTTGCCACCATGGTCATGAAAAACTCAATAAAAGGTCAGCAGGCACATGAGGAGGTTTTATAAGTTCATAAAATTACAAATTCACTGATGATATGCTTCATAAATGGGTTTTACCTCAACACACTGTTTTGAGGTGAAAACAGGGTTTTTTCCATTTCATGTACAAATTTTATGTAATTTCAATGTCTCTATATGTAATAAGTTCCAGCTATTGTCCTTGGTCACCTTGCCAACTCCAGCCACTAAAAGAAACAAAAACACCAATGCATCAGTTCATCAAGTGATCAAGAAGAGTCAAACTGCAAAATGAAAAATAGAGTTTTTAAAAAAAAAGTGAATAAGACTTTGGAAAAGTGGGTTTGTAAATGAAAAATTAAAACCAAGGGGATATAAAGTTCTTCTTTGTGTTTGTAAGTCTTCATTTTGTGCAACAGAGTGAGCTAAAAGAAAAAATTGGGTTTTGGGAGAAAGAGGTGAAATTTAGAAAAAAACTGGAATTTTCACCGGTGCTATGCACCTAGGCACCAACGCTACGCACATGGCGTAGGTTTTGCATTGAGATTTGGTCATGCGCTATGCATACAAAGTGCGCTACGCACATGGGAGGCAGCGCTATGCACCTGCCTGTTGAACTTCAAATCAAATTTCATCACCTTCCTCTGCCTCCAAATTCACAATTAACCTCTCAGCAAGTAAGTGAAGCCTCTCATCCTATCTAATAATCAATTTTTCATCAGCGGTGATGATTTGGATGTCAAAAAAACTAAACCCTAGCTGTCTCTAAATTGGCTTGCAAAATTTGAACAGGGTATTATCTTTTTCTATTTTTATTCCCTTGTGATCATCTTCCTACACCCCATTCCCTTACACTAAATTTCCCTAAATCCCTTCCTCTTTCCCTCTCCCAAAATTATTGGCACTCATTCCCTAGTAAAAACCCCTAACCCTATACATTCTCGAAGCCCTAATTCCCATTTCCTATACCCCCATACATTCCTTCCACCATCAAAATCCTCATTTATAGTCATAATATCAGTCAATCCCTCATTTCCCAAAAGAAAAACAACAGTCACCCTACTCACCCTCATACTTTAAAAATCTCTTCATACTCATCATTTTTCATTGCAAATTTGTAAGTATGGAGATAGACTTAGCATATGAGAGGGATGATGAAAATGTCAGTGATTTTTCCCAAGAGGGTCATGTACCAAGAAAACCACATAAAGGAGGAAAACATATCCGGGAGAAGCCCACCACTCTCATAGAATTACTTGCTTGCCCTCTTTCAATAACCTGTTTTAAACATCAATCTTGTTACCAGTTTTGTGAAATGGTGGAGAGGGTTAAATATCACCATGAGCTTGCTAGGTTATGTGTTCTTCATCTTCACAATGGACAGGTGAACCTAGTTGGTGTCTCTTTCACTTTGACACCTGAACCATTGCAGCAGCAATAGGCATCCCTAATGTGGGTGAACAGTGGAATAAGGGGAAGCTGTTATAGACATTTTTGGGCACTTCAACCCCAATCATAAATTTCCATAAACTGAGGGCTCGTAAGTCCCTAAAAGTGTTGCTTCACTACCTAAACGAACAAGGTCAGTTGATTACATCATCTCCCAGAAGTTCTACACTAAAAACTGCTCATAAATGGTCAAAACTGGACCATACTGAAAACCCAGTGCAGAGGGTGCGATGCATACTGAATGGCTCCTCTGTAGGGTGTGATGGTTGGGAATGGACAAATGGCAGGGACAAAATGCGAGGTGGAAGATCATGGAATCTTCCAGAAGCTTCCCCTATGACACTTGCCTCTATGTTTTCGATCAGGGATGAGAAAGAGATCATCATTCTCCAAGTGGAAGCAGGAACTATCAGAGAGAGAACACTAATCAAAACCCTAGAAGATGACTCACCTCCCTACAATCATCTATATATGGATCCCTCATCACAGAGATCTAGACGCTGGAATCTTGTATCTTGTAGAGAAGTGTTGTTGGTTTTCTGGTGTATATTCATAGTGTTGGATGATCTAAGCTTTACTTGAGGTGAAGAAGGGCCTTCTAGCTGGAGGATGATGCTGGGTCAAAACATATGGTTGTAATCATCTTGCTTCTTCTCATCTTAATAAAGCTATTCAAGCTTTCCTCCATATTCTTGTATGTTTACTTATATATGCATTTGTATGGTTAACACACATCTGGTCATGTGTTATTTATGAATATAGATCTTTGTTCTTCGATAATAGTATGTTGTTGTGATTCCACAGGTGCTCTTTGAAGCAGGGCAAACAAAGAAGAAGCGGCGAAGCTCTATTAGGAAGGAGAGGAATCAAACGAGGAAATCAAACACGAGACTAAGGTTGGTCTCCTTGGTTCCACTCTTATCTATTTTCATAAAGGAAAATGAAATTAGACTTTACTTGTTTGTTTCTACGATAGCTATCAGTCTTAGTGGGAATAGAAGCATCCGAGTGGACACTATTCCCGGCAACAAAATGGAGACTCCACTGGGGAGCGACTAGATTTTTTGTTAGCCTATCTTTGTTTCTTTTAAAACTTACAGGCGGGGCCTGAAGCCAAGCCAGCTAGCCTTTGAACTGCATTTTTTATACAAATGCAAAGTAGATCAATGCTGCTTCAGTCTATCTTCGGGTTTATTTTATGAATTAAACAATCGATCTGCAAACAGTCTAATTTCCCTAAGTGGTGGCTCTAGTAACCTCCTTAGATCACCCCTTTGTTTTACATATACTGAACATCACTTACTTAGCCTAAATCCCTGAACTGAATTTCAAATTGTGAGTAAAAACTCATTTAAAGTCTCGCAGTGGTACCATCGCACCCTGCCTTCAAGGCAGTCCGTATGCATCGCACTTCCCAAGTGTAGTAGGTGCGCTACATACTGAATTCACTGTGTGACAGGTGTGATGGTCAGGGAAGGTTAACTTTACCTTCAAACTTTGGTTTTTTCTTCACTATTTTTAGTCCTATTCAGGAGTTTTCTATTTGTGGTCAGTGTATCTCTGTGAAAACCCCCTTCTCTTACATTATTCCGCTTCCATAGTGCAAAGAACTATAAGTGTTTTTATGTATTGTGCGCCATTTTCAGTTCTCTTTTGCAAAAAAGTAGGATAGTCGAACTGTCGTTTCTTGATCTGAAAGTGTCGTAGTTGTCATTTTCAGTTTTAGAAGACAATCCCATTGTTCTTGATAGTCAATTATAAAACTATTGTGTATGATTTGAATTAATTGTTTTTAAAGTGTCGAAAATCAATTTTCGTTTCGAAATCGCAAAGTGTCTCTCTTACCTTCACTTCATTTTGAAAGAAATTTGTTGAGTATTGTCGCTTTAAAAATAATTCAGATTTGGACTTAGCTTTCTTATCATCATTCATACATTAAGAAGGCTGAAAAACAAATACATGCATGTGCATTTGTATTTTGACTGCTTGGTTTGATTTAGGACAGTGCATTTAGTGTGTGCTTTGTGCTCTTTGCTGAAAGATTCTTAACTTTCTTTCCTTAGTAGCTAGGATTTTCATTGCCAAAAGAAGATTAAACGTTTTTTTATCATCTTAGACTACATTTTAGGAATTGTATACACATCACGCAATGAACCTGAAAGGCAAATTTTTAAGCAAGATAAACTTAAAATAAATTTAATGAATCTAACAACGCTTTGGAACCTAATGCACAACATCTAGAGGTCTAGGCTAGAGACGTATTCCAGCATCGTAAAACCTAGTAACTATTGTTTTCATTGTTGGTTGGGTGATTCCTCCACTCTGAGACGGCAAGTTCCAGTACGGACTTGTGCTCCCACATACCGTCAAGTATATTTTGGGAGACCACAATAGGTTGCATCATTTATCCTTAGGAAGCCATGTCTACCGCCCCATCGATCGCAATGCACTCAACACAGCATTCAGGAAGACTGAATGTCGTACCATAAAAAGTATTCTATAGTTTTGTGATTGGTTTGGTAATCCCCTCTGCCTAGATCTCTAAAGAAGTCCATTTTGCTCCTTTTCAGACTCCTTAAAAGAAAAGGTCCTCTGAGCACTTGTCACTTCAGTCTCAATAAAAATCTAAAGCGACTAGAGTCATCTTTTGTTTTTTCTCGACTCTTTAAAATTGAAAAAACAAGTTGTGTCAAAGCGTATAAAATTCATTTAATTCAAAAAACATTTTTCCCTTTTATTTTGAGTTGATCAAGTAATCCGCAATCGTGGAAGAAAGTCAATCAAAACCCCATCGTTCGCAGAGACTTACGAGTCAATCATCGTTGACTCCGGAAGCGAAACCATTCCGGACAAAACGAACTCGTTTGACCAGATCAAAGTCCCCTAGGTTGGTTGGAGCAAGCACTCCAACATCCTCAGAGACTCCGGTTACTCCGAACATTTTTGGTATCCCTACCTCTACAGAAGAAATTCCACAACAACAAAAGGATGTTGCAACTGATCCTAGTGTGACGGAAAACACTTCTATTCTTGAACTGACTCCATCTACAGCTAATTCAGAAGGTGTTACTCCCCAACCATCTGTTGCTGCAGAACTTATATCTTCTTCGGCACCAGAAATATTTTACGGACCTGACGGTTTGCCTCTTCCTCCCGGATTGATTGCCATAGTAGAGATTGTGGAAGATCCTCCATCTAACACTCCAACACAACTTGGAGCTGGGATTGCCCTATATCCTTCTTCATCAGAAGATATTCACCCGCCATGAGAAGTTCCTGAAGAATCGCTAAGGAATCCTTTGGATAGGGTTAATATGTCCGAACAACTGTCAACATCAAGGACTATGTTACCCGACACAGCAGCAACATAAGCTCCTTATGCTACTCCGAAAATGTTCGCCAGCTTGCCATCTGTCCCAACCAGCTCTCAATCATTGGATGAAGTCCATCCAGGGGTTATTTCAACAGTATGGATTGTTCTCGTTTGTTCGTACGGAATTATATCTGGAATCTCTTACGTTGAGTCTCAACAAACTGATCCGTCACAAGGTCAATTTGGGCAAACTGGTCCCCAAAGGCAAATCATTCCTTTGAGTACTGGATTACTGTTGTATGGAGGACCTTATACCCTTTCATTGCCTTCCTCGAAAGGACAACCATGCATGAGTTCACAACAAAATTTGGGTTATGTTGGAATCACAACTAGCGGTTGGGTGCCAATCCTACCTCAACAACCAAGAGTTGTATGCTCAATGCAACAAAGTTTACCTATGACAAATATATCCACTACGCCGGCTATTGTGGCAGTATCACAAGTACAAGAATTACCAGTTGTATGCCAACCTCAAGTTCTGTAGGTTGTAATGCCACAATCTCTTGTACCTACAACACAACCACAATCACCAACTAGTGGAATGGCATAGGTTCAAATGGGGAATGCCAACCCCCATCTTGGTCAAACAGTCAGTACTGGACAACAACCCATGGCTTCACAACCATGGCTGGTGCAATACCAACAACCGCAATTCCAGCAAGCTTACCAAGGATATGAGCAACAAGTATTTGCAAGTAATGGGCAGCCGTATCAGCCATATCATAATGGTTATGCCCATCAACCTTACCAAAGTTACCAACATCAAATGCATTATGCTGGTATGCAAAGACCAACTGCTCAAACGATTCCATCTTATCCTGGGTATGCTCAACCAAGCCTAAATCAACAGTTGCCTTTTGTGCCAACTTTAGAGTTACCAGATCTAAGTTGACTAACGAACGATCCAATTGCCTACGCCCCTTGGTGGCTGGCGATTCCGCATAAAATTCCATCTGATATTCCTAAATTTAATGGAAATCCAGGTGAATACCTGTCGAATCATGTGATGACCTTTCATCTATGGTGTTCATCAAACACTCTCAATGATGATTCGATCAGGCTTCACCTCTTTTAGCGAACGCTAACTGGTCTAGCAGCAAAGTGGTATATCGAATTGCCTAGAGATTCGTTTGATAACTTCAGTACCCTAGCCACAACCTTTTTAACCCATTTTCAGTTACATATAAGGTACAAAACAGGAATTGAGCTACTTACCAATTTCAAACAAACGACGGCCACTCACATATCCGATCATATTCATGAATGGCGACATTGTCGTAGAATAGTAAAAACGTATGTTCCTGATCAGCTATTGGCTGAATGGTTTATTAAGTCTTTGTTACCTGCTATTACAGAAGATGTTGAAAAGGGAGGAGTCGTCACTGAAGAGCAAGTTATTGCTCATGCACAATATCTAGACATGTCTATACTCAGTCTGGCACGCTCTACGATAAAATCCCTGATGCTCCTAGACTAGAATTTTTCGTTCCTCCACCTCCTAAATCAAACAAAGACTCTCATGTTTGTGATGGCATGATAGGTACAACAAGCACTGAAACCGCAAAGGCTACATCGAAAAAGGCTCGCACGGTTTTGAGTCAAAATGAAAATGAAGAACTTATAGCCTCAGAAGTAAATGCCGTGTCGACAGACAAAGGCAAAGAACCCAAGCAACCAGGAGGCAAGAAGAAAAAACAAGGGAAGAAGAAAAACCAGGAGGACTCATCTCCTAAAAAATCTTCTGCAAACCCTTCTGGGAATAGGAAACCAAAAACTCCATGTCATATATGTGACGAGGATCACTGGACCAGTGAGTGTCCATTAAAGATGAACTTAGAAAATCCTTCAAAAGTTCAAAAACCTCGGTTGTATTAACTGATCCGTTTCCAAACCCAAGAACAAATTTGGTTGCTAGCGAAAATGCTTCCCCGTCCCAACTGCTAATGTTGTTAGTTTCAAAGCAACTGAATGATGCTCTCATATCGACAAGGAGTAAAGATTACAGGAATCCACAGATGTTGAACAACAAGGATAATGATCAACCTAGTAGTTCAACAACAACTTTGACCGAAGTTGTGCCACCCATCATTCCTAAATTAACAATAAAACCGCCAAAGGGAGTAGTACACAAATCGACGTTTAATCCTCATGCCCGAGCAGCACAACACTATAATATATTGGAGGATTTAGCCCAATCGCCATCTGCGATGTCGACTCGTGAGGTATTGCAAAATTTGCCCCTCCCAAAAGCAGGCTTTATTATTAGCAATAGGTGGGATTGACCCCAATGGATTCCAATATTGTATCTTTTAATCACAAAGGATACGACCCTCAGTTACCAGCTCAACTAGCTTTCCTCATTCAAGTGAAAGCCCTCAACAAAATTGTTCATAGAACAATTATTGATGGGGGGCATCCACATGTATCATGTCGATGAGTTGCTGGAAAACTCTAGGGTCTCCATCCTTGTCACGATCGTCAACGACATTAAAAGCATTTGATGGATGAACATACACCCCATATGGAATATTAAGTAACTTGCAAGTCGAACTGGGGGGGGAAATAGTAGAAATAGATGTTGAATTCATTGACAAAAACCTCGATTACAACATCCTACTGGGAAGACCCTAGATATACGCCATGGCAGTTAATGTGTCGACCTACTTTAGGAAAATTGCATTTCCTTCCCAAGGAGGAATTACAATCATCGACCAACAAAATTTTCTCCCCAACAGTTCACAAGTTACAACAAGCATTCCAATGATCCATGGAAGCCCTAGCACGCTTCACAATATTGGAGTAGGCCTACTAAAAGACCCCACATTAATGGGAACTTTTACCCTACCGCCTCCAACAAATTTGGCAGAAGTGGCTAATGTAGGAACCTGCAATATGATATCTTCCATTCAAAATATGTCAGAAAAATATGTTAAAATGGATCATCTGCAAGTTTTGCATCTAACCCCATTGGAAATATTATAGCAATCAATGTTTTCAGCATGGGAGGCAAACCCGCATCAACGGTCATCAAGCATTTGGATAGATAGGTCTAAGGAATATGGCACCACTTCAGATCCTTGGTCGCAAGTACACTCTACAGACGAAGGAATCATTCAATCGATGATGATTGATGGGGCACCATGGGAAGATTACCACCATCATTCCCATCTTCTGAACTGGAAAGAAGATAATTCCGACAACCTACACCATCCTTCAGTATTTGACTTTCTGACAAATATTGTAAATACGGTGGATTCTGAGAGAAACCTATCCAATATCGAAGAGACTACTGCCATAAATATCTCAACCAAAATCGATGTTGTAGAGAATATTCATGTTGGCAAATCTTGTTCTTCTTCAGAACTGGAAATATATAATGCTCTCTTTCGCGATTTTAGAGATGTATTTGCTTGGTCATATGATGAAATGCTAGGTATTGACTTGAGCATAGTTGAACATGAAATTAAGATGTATCCAGATGTCAAACTGGTACGACAACGGCTATGGTAGATGCACCCCAAGAAAGTCATTGCCATCAAGGCAGAAGTTGAAAATCTCCTCCATGCTGGTTTCATTTACCCCATTCCTTTGACTGATTGGGTATTGAATATTGTTCCTTTGATGAAAAAACAAGGAATAATTAGAGTGTGCGTCGATTACAGGGATGTAAATCAATCTTGTCTGAAAGACAACTACCCTACACCCTTTATTGACCAAATAATTGATGAATGCGCTAGATGCAAAATATTTTCATTTATGGATGGACAGTCTGGGTATAATCAAATAAATATCCACCCACAGGACCAGTCAAAGACTGCATTCATTTGTCCGTGGGGCACATTTGCATATCGCAAGCTACCCTTTGGTTTAAATAAAGCAGGGGCAACTTTTCAGAGAGCAATGAACTATGATTTCCATGACATCAAAAACATCGTTCAACCATATCTCGATGATATTCCAGCTCATTCGCGAAAGCGAACCGATCATTCGCGCCATTTGAGAGCGATATTTCTACGTTGCTGACATTACAAGATACAACTCAATCCGCACAAATGTGTGTTTTGTGTTAGTTCTGGTCATTTACTTGGCTTCGTGGTCTCAAAGGATGGAATTCGTCTTGACCCATGCAAGGTTCAGGCAATCATCGATTTGCCTCCACCTCCAAACTTGCTTCAGATTCAGAAACTCCAAGGGAAAGCAAATCTCCTTAGGAGGTTCATTCCAAATTACACCGAACTAGCTAAAGGCTATACTCATCTATTGAAGAAAGAAGTACCCTTCATTTGGGATCAGGTCGCACAACCTTCCTTTGATGCTTTAAAGAAATCTCTAATACAAGCGTCATTAATGTATGCTCCTGATTATCAAAAAGACATTAATCTGTATCTGGTTGCAGCAGATACGATCATAGAAATGGTTTTAGTTCAAGAAGACAATGGAATTGAACATCCTATATATTATTTAAGCCGAAACTTAAATGATACGGAAATGAAATACTCCTACATTGGAAAGCTCGCCCTCGTAGTTGTTCAAGCAATACAGAGATTTCGACACTATGTCCTCTTTAGAAAAACTACCATTTTATCAGATTGCAACCCCATGACTTATATATTGTCGTGACAGTTGCTGGGGGGAAAATATTCAAAATGGATAACAATTCTACAAGAGTTTGTTTTGGAATTCAAAAGATCCAAATAAAAGAAAGCCCATGTATTCGTGGAGTTATTATGTGATCTCCCATCATCGTCCAACGATGCAACATTCAAAGAAGCAATTGTGGATGAAAATTTGTTTATGATATCTTCAAGCGATCTATGGTACGGAGATATAATCATCTATCTCTAGAAACAAACATATAGGTCTAATACCTCACGCTCTGAACAATGACGGATTCGATACCAAGCAAAAGACTACGTGATTGTCGGTGATACCCTTTACCGTCGTGGTATCTATACAGTTCTGCGGAGGTGCCTCATCCATGAGGAGGCCGAGAAAGTCTTGAATGACTGTCATTCAGGTGCATGCAGGGGACATCAATCTGGTTATGCTACGACGCAAAAACTTTTGCGAGCAGGATACTTCTGGCCAACAATGTTCAAAGATTGCATAACTGCAGTTAGAAGTTGCCATGCTTGCCAAATTTTCGATAGCAAAACTAGAAGACCACCCGCATTGCTGCAACTAGTAGTAGTTGTTGGGCCATTCACCAAATGGGGCATAGATTTCATGACATGTAACCCCACCTCGTCCAGGGGGCATGGGTATATCATAGTCACGGTAGACTATTTTACCAAATGGGATGAGGTGATGCCTACATTAAACAACAGTGGCGAAACGACTTAATTTTTTTTTTTAATCACGTAGTCTCCAGATTTGGCGTTCCATAGGCCATAGTCACAGATCATGGATCACATTTTCGCAATCACATGATGGTTGAGTTGGTTGCCAAATTAGGACTATCCCACGACAGCTCTACTCCGTACTATCTGCAAGCTAACGGATAGGTTGAGGTGATCAACAAGGTCCTGAAGCGCATGTTACAAAGGATGATCGGAGACCACAAATGGGATTGGCACCTAATCCTGTACTCGGCCTTGTGGGCATACCAGACATTGGTAAGAAATGCAACCGGGTTCACACCTTTTCAACTTGTGTATGGTCTGGAAGCAATCTTACCTGTTCAATGTGAAATCTCGTCCCTCAAACTCACAGTCAACCTTCTCCCCAGAACCTCAAAAGAAGAGGCTCGTTTCTTGGAACTAATCCAATCGGATGAAACCCATCGTGATGCAGCTTCGGCTAACGAAGCTCATAAGAAACGAGTCAAAGCATAGTTCAACAAAAATGTCAAACCTCGCGTCTTCTCAGAAGGTGACCTGGTCTTACTTTATGATTAGGAATCCGATAAGTTGGGAGCAGGGAAATTAAAATCGTTACGGATGGGTCTCTATATTATTAAGCATGTATTAGCAAAAGGAGCCTACGAGTTGATGGACTATGATGGGATTCCACTGGTGCAAACTCGCAACAGGTTGTACCTCAAGCGTTACTATGCTTAATTCCGCATAGTAATCCACATGCTTTTGTTACATTTTTTTTTTCGCCAAGAGCATTTATTTTTGTTAGGTAATCCACTTTTTGCATTCATTGTAGATGTCGAACCTATTGGAATCATTCGTTGGATATGCCGACGGAGCAAGTCATAGTTCGCGGAACCTGTCTTCTACGGCATGGGCAATTTTCAATCCCAACGGCGAGTTAGTAAATTTTAGAGGGGTATGTATTGGTCTGTCGATGAACAATATCGCTGAATACAGCGCATTGATAGAACTCCTCTCTGATGCCATCACACATGGCATATGCTGACTTGTCGTCAGGCTAGACTCATAGCTCGTCACTCTACAACTCACTGGCATCTATTCTGTACGAAATCTAGCTATCTATCGCATGTTCCTAAGAGTCAGAATTTTGGAAAGACATTTCAATTTCATCCTATCAACATATTTCCATAAGTTTAAACACATTAACAGAATCATTGGAAAATTATGTGTTAGATAGACATTTACGACATTTATAAAAAGTAGCATCACATCAATATATGCAACAGGATCATGTAAAGCAACAACGTCCTCTTCTTCATGCTCGGGTTATCACCATGTAACAACCATTTTGCTCCGATGAATCTCTAAAAAACAAACAAGAGAAGAGTTAAGATCTTCATTTGGTAAAAAATAGGAAAAAATCTATGAGAAAACTATTCAAAAAGTTTCCTCCTTGCGCCCACTGCACCCTAATAGGTGTACTAGGAGTGATTCATACTGACTAGTCAGTGAGAAGACCAGTATGCATCACACCTTTCGATTAAGGAAGGGTGCGATGGTGCCAAGGCGAGTTCTTCAAACCCCAGAGGCTAAGCAGAGCAAGGAAACAGGCTCAAAATTCAAAAATAAAAGAATGCAATTGAAGAGCACAAGTTTAGCTCCTACCTGGTCCAAGCGGTGTCAGGAATCGTCCACAGAATCTCACAGAATTAGCTGGTGAAAATCAGGGGGAAAAGCACCTCCAGAGCTCCAACAAACCAAGTTCAAATGAAATGATAAAATGAGAGGTAAAAGTCACTTTTAATTTACCATGCATGTTCGAGTAACATATTAGTGTTCTTAACTCATTTATCAAGCACATGTTTTCATTTCTAATCGGTTTGATGAAGCAAATGAACAGGTAGTACAATATTTGAAAGACCAAAATGTTAATAGTGAATCAAAGACTCAATGACCATTATCATGAGAAGTTTTAGCACATAGTTCAAGCTCGTTAAAAAATAAACATAAGTCATGAGCAAATGTTTCCCCCAGAGTTTAAAAAATGAACCGGAAAATAACCATTGTGAATGCCTTATCGCCAGCTTTTGAGCCTTGATCGTGTTCTCATCATCACCTCCACTCTATTTTTAGCCGATCATTCAATCCCATATGATTGTTTACCCTTTTGAGGAACATCTGCGAAGAGTGATTCTATTAGCCATCCTTGTGACACTACCGTGATTGGATAATTCCAAACCTTACCTGGAATCAGCTACTACCCGAAATCATCACTCGTTCCTTGAAAACGAGTCTCCTTTAAGCTCTTTTCAATTGACTCGTAAAAAATGAAAAGATTGCCAAGTGATTGGCCTCTCCAGCTTGTTAAATTCATCGAAAGTGCCATCCCTCCTCTATATTTTAATCTTTTTGGACCTGAGGGATTATTACACAAAAAGATCGAGCGCTTGTCTTGTTCGGCTCATTAAAACCATCGAAAATTCATCCCTTTTGTATTATTTTATGCTTTTTCAGACTTAAGGGATTACATGAAAAAAAAGAATCATTGGAGTCTCCTTTCCGTTCCTTTCAGACTCTCTAAAATTGAAAGGGATCGAGTTATCTTTGTCATTAAACTCGTTAAAACCAAATAGCGACAAACTCGTCCAAATGGACGAGAATGAGTTTCACTGTCGCTAGGCTCAATAAAATATAACAACAGGTTCACCCGAAGGGTGGATTATAGAACGAGCATATGTTATCCTCCTCAAGCTTGACAAAAATAAATAGGTACTGGTCAGCAATGACTGGGGAAAATTGGGAAGAAAACTTGAAAAAGCTTTATCGGTAGCAAGTCGCTCTTGAACATGACACTTTTCTTCCGCATCCAAGCTGGGTTGGGTTGTTCCGTTCACTGGTCATCACCATTGGTCCATCACACCATCCATCTTTGGGGTTAATGCTACCAATCCATTGTCAGTGTCACCAATATGTTCAAGAGAAGTCATTCAGACAATTCGCCTGTGTCTCACCCACTGCAATACATTCATGCTCCATTCCTTCATGACCGCCACCCTAAACCCTGTAGCGTTAGATTGTTTTCACCTCCAAAATCATTTGCCTCATTCCGTGTCGTTGATGTGGGATTCATTAAGGCCCTCCTGCGATGGGTCACTTCTTATCAACATCAGCTCATTATCCAAGAAGTTGAATTAGGAACAACCCTTTCAGTACTTTGAAGCTTGCATACCTCAATGGCAAGTTTCTCACTTTCGGCGACAGGTTTACATCAATGGCCTTCGACCGAGAGATTTTAGGTGGTGTTTGATGCCAAGCCCTTTTTCACACCACGTGAATTGTATTGTAGTACCTTGAGGGTCATTGTCACTATTGGTGATTCCTCTCGTGCCTGTTAACAACTTACATCATTGGTTGGTAATCAGGCGATGTCTTTCCATGTTCGACTCCAGAACATTTTTCACATGGATCGACTTGTACTCCGAGTGAAGATTGAACGAGTTTTGAAGACCCCAGATCTTGTTTCATCGATCCGGGCTACAATATATTCAAGAATATAAAGACATCAAGTGTACATCATTGCCAAACAGATGATCATCCAAATCAAAGGATGATGAGTCCAAATCATCAGTCTGCCACACAGAGGATTGTCTGTCCTATATACATGAAAATGAATTTATAAAGTTGAGCATGGTAATGCCTGCCTCAGCTAGATCATGAAAAAATGTTTTCAAAATAATGTATTATATTGTATCTTATTACAGGTTGCCTCCCAGCTCGAAAAAACTTCGGATCCTCATAGTAAAGCATTTCACCCGACATCAAAAAGATTAACGACCTCATGCTTTAGGGGGCAACTGTTATAGCCATTTTTTGGGCACTTCAACCCCAATCATAAATGTCCGTAAACTGAAGGCTCCTAAGTCCCTAAAAGTGTTGCTTCACTGCCTAAAGGAACAAGGTCAGCTGATTACATCATCTCCTAGAAGTTCTCCACTAAAAACTGCTCATAAATGGTCAAAACTGGACCACACTGAAAACCCAGTGCAGAGGGTGCGATGCATATCACCTTCCCAGTGTATAGGGTGCAATGCATACTGAATGGCTCCTCTGTAGGGTGCAATGGTTGGGAATGAACAAATGGAAAGGACAAAATGCGAGGTGGAAGATCATGGAATCTTCCAGAAGCTTCCCCTCTGACACTTGCTTCTCTGTTTTCGACCAGGGATGAGTAAGAGATCATCATTCTCCAAGTGGAAGCAGGAACTATCAGAGAGAGGACACTAATCAAGATCCGAGAAGATGACTCACCTCCGTATAATAATCTATATATGGATCCCTCATCACAAAGGTCCAGAGGTTGGAATTTTGTATCTTATAGAGAAGTGCTATTGGTTTTCTGGTGTACATTCACAGTGTTGGGTGATCTAAGCTTTCCTTGAGGTGAAGAAGGGCTTTCTAGCTGGAGGATGATGCAGGGTCAGAACATATGGTTGTAATCCTCTTGCTACTTTTCATCTTAATAAAGCTATTCTAGTTTTCCTCCATATTCTTGTATACTTGTTTATATATGCATTTATATGGTTAACAGACATTTGGTCCTGTGTTATTTATGAATATAGATATTTGTTCTTCGATAGTAGTATGTTGTTGTGATTCCACAGGTTCTCTTTGAAGCTGGGCATACGAAGAAGAAGCAGCGAAGCTCTATCAGGAAGGAGAGTAAATCAAGCATAAGACTAAGGTTGGTCTCCTTGGTCCCCCTCTTGTCTATTTTCATAAAGGAAAACAAAATTAGACTTTACTTGTTTGTTTCTAAGATAGCTACCAATCTTAGTGAGAATAGCAGCATCCGAGTGGACATTATTCACGGTAACACTACCAATGACTATGGACCAAAATTGCTAATTTTGTGCCAGTGACCTGAGATTTAAGCCAATTTTCTAAACCATAATCCCCGCCTCTACGCAGAACTTTTAGAACCTTCATAATTCGTTAATAACAAGATAAAAATGTTGATCAATCAAAATCAACCTTAGGACTAGGTCTGAGCATCCCCAACTTGGAATGACATTTTGTCAAACACTTAGCATCAATGTAACCTAGAGGTCTAGGATACAAGACAAAGCAGAAATGACTGAAAAACTTATGAAACTTAACCACAAGGATTACCTCCTTCTCCACTGAACTACCTTATCATTAATTAGGTCTTTCATCCATGCATTTAACACTTACAAGTAAATACTTGAAATAACCATGACATGAACCAATCATTTAACCATGCCTATAACTACCATAAAACCATATAAATATCAGAGATAAGACAAACATTAAATCCACATATAAATTAATGAAAAAGTAAGAGAACTTAGCTTTTATTAATGATAGGCAAATCCAACAAGGTTTAGGACTTCCATGTACCACCCGCCCATAGACATGGCTGAACCAAATAACTCTTTCATCCAATCACCCACGTGCTATATTCTAAGCATGAATCTATGATCTCATAGAATAACCAATCCAAGAACAACCAAGGGAATTTAGAGGTTCAACCACCTCCACCCTCACCAAACTCTGATCACATCAAAACTCATGCTCCAATCACAATTGAAGTGAACATGGAATGCCATCTAGAATCCATCACTCCTTAAGGTATTTTCCCTCTTATTGTCTCTCAGGATTTACCAGAATCCAAACCTAGATCACTAGGCCCTATGCTGAGACATCTCCCTCAGGCTTTACCATGTATCCCACCAAAACTAGTCAAGGGATTCCTAAGCCTTTGGGAATGGAACATGAGACCATCTCTGCCCTAGATTATGAAATCCATCAGGAAAACCAAAGATAAAAAACTGAAATAAACATCCCAACAAGATGGCATCCATAAAAACGTAGGGTTAGGCTGAAGACCACTATCATAACCTGACAAAACCATGCCACCAACAATAATAGAACCATACACCAGCATACAAATCTATTGGGTTGTGTTATATTCTTTCCACGACTAGCCCTCGTAGTTAACCAGGGGTTAGAAGGGGGCAGAGCCCCCCTTTCATTGCACCAATTGTGTAGTGGAGGGAGTCACAGGGGTTTGAGGGGTGCAGGTAACCCCACTCTATGGGGTATGGGGCAACGCCCCTGAAAACTTTGGTTTTGGAACCTATGTTAGGTTGGGTGGACCCACCTATGGTTTTGTGCATGGTTTTGGCACATGTTTTTGGATGCGATGGTTTTCGGTCTATGGTTTTGGATGCGATGGGTTTTTGATCCATGGTATTGGATGCTTTGGCATGTATAAATATGTATTATAACATTAAAAGGAAAATAATGAAAAATCAAGCTGGTAGTCCTGGTTTTGGGATCCAGGGGATAATCTCTGTGTATATGTTTTTTATGTGTTATGCTCTCACATTGCTTATTTTCTGTGTTTTAGAATTCATATGTAAGTAATTTCTGTATGGGGTTAAAACCTACAAAATCCATGCATGTGCAAACCAGGTAGGAAATCACACGTGTAAAAGGTTACCTGCAAGTATTCGTGTTCAAGCTTCTTGATCCTATTTTCCTTCTTTGATCCTTGCTTTCCTTCCTTTCCCTTTTCTTGCTTTTCCTTCCTTGATCTAGTTAGAATGCTCCAGGAAAACTCTATGTGACCAAGAGAGTGAGAGAGAGAGAATATTGAGAGGGCTCCAAACTTGAACCTGATGAAAGCCATGATCTTATCCTCATAAGCCTTTTTATGCGTGAGGCCTCTAATTTCTTCATTTTCCATTATTTTCCTTCAATTTCCTCCTCACATGCAACCTGTGACGTTTCATCTTAATTTTTTCCTAATTTCTTTATTCTCATAAATAAATGTGCCAAAATGCATTTTTTCCTTTTAATTCCCTTGCCTTAGCCTTTGTCAATATTCCTTAGCCAAAACACACATCCAGTGATGGCCACTAGGATATCTTTTCCCAACATTGATCTTGGAATAAGTGTCACTTAACTGTGGTCATATTTTTCCTTTATTAACCTTTATTACATGAAATTTTCGTCAAGGTTGTTATAATAATTTGTAATGGTGAAAATAAATGTTGGGGAAGTATAATTTGGTGCTTAGTTATGGTGGAAAATGGGAAGTGGACTTCCAAGCATATGAAATTCTTAAAATATGAACTTATTTATAAATATGCAATACTTGCATTCCAAACTGTTAAAATCTGTCATTGATGTACTTAAGGTTACAAAATTATGTAAGGATAGGTTTTGTGATCATTGTTGTTACATAGGAAAGTAGTACCATAGTATAATTAATATTAGAGAGAGTCTATTGTAGTAGGTAAGGGCCTAGAATAATTGGGCTAAACTTCCATGCACTTGCACTCCCTGGGGAGATGTGCTTGATAAGTAGTTGAACTGTGAAGTTATCTTGCAAAACTTATGTAGAAACATGTTGAAGTGCATGTGCTATAGTAATACAAGTGTTTCTAATCTATATTAGAATATGTAGATCTATTTATGTAATTCTAGAAAGGTAATTAGGGTTGTTATAATTAGGGGTAAGAGTTAGTGCAGAGTTATCATGGTGAATGCACTACTCAACCATGCACATGTTTGTAATTAAACAAAGTTAAGGGAAAAAAATGGCGAATGGACATTTCAAAACAACATAGAAACAATTGGATGTTGGAGAGAAAAGTTCTAACATTAGTTATCAAACAATTAAAAGAGTTTTTGATGCCTAATATTCCTCACATAGTATATCCATTTATCGCTATAAGAGAGCCAATGTCATCAAGGTGCAGTATGTATCAAAGTTGAGTGTAGAAAAGAAACATATAATAAAAACATCTCAACAAACATGCCCAGTGGTGATCCATCAAATTCAACCAAGGGTAATGATTAAGCTATAACATCCAAAGAAAGTCCTTCAAACTGCAACTAGATCGACAAACTGATTTTCCACAGGCGGTGACCAAAATAAGTAATGAAAATGGAGTGCCAAAAAATTATATACACGACCCAAAATAGTAAATTACATTGGAAAACCACACAAAACCATAACCAAAGCTAATATTGAGTACAACAGTTAATATAACTGCAATATGCATATGTAATATTCCATGAAACCACATAAATGATGTAAACCAATCGCATACCCAGAAATTGTACAGACACTAACAATAAGATTAAGTGTATATAGAGTTATGTGTAAAGAAGTTTAACAAGATTAAGAGAAGAAGTAAATAAAAATTCATATTCATTTTTTCATTTAACATAGATTCCTAACATATTAATAAATTGGAATGCTTGGAACATGTAATACATAATTGGTAATTTAAATACTGGAACACCCTTGCCAAACATTCCAAGACCCAAAAATCCTATGTGATATATCTGTATATATATATATATATATATATTCTGTATATAATTATATTTATATATATTATATTATATATATTATATATATATATATATATATATAATATATATTATATATATATATATATTATATATATATATATAACTAAACTGAAACTCATTACAAAGTGAGGCCAATTTTGTGTCTCATCAAAATGGATTGCAAACTGGACTTGTTGGAAGCTGACCCAAAACTAAATACAGTGATCGTGACACAAGAACTCACTAGAGATCTCTAGGCATAACAATTCACTGTAAGTAGTTTTTCCAAACTAAAACCAAAATTGTGGAGATGGACATTAGAGAATGATAAGGCTTTTCTACCCCAGAGGCTAGTGTAAAGCTCAAGAGAATAGTGAATACTTGTAAAATGAAGGGAAGAAACACATCGACGTGAGACAAATAAACCTTCCTGACCCCAACTAGGTTTTCACAGGTAATGTAAATTGAAGAAGAAAAACACCAAAATAAATTTAAGTTATGCTTGTGTAGACGCTAATGAAGGAAACGAAGCGTATATGACCTAGAACCCGCCCAAAAACTTGCAAGAAAGGACAAGAGCATTGCAACGGCATAGTTAAATTCTAAAATAGGGGAAAATAGCCAAATCTAAAAAGGTAAAGAAGAGTATAGGGAAGTAACACACCTTTATGACGAAGTTGAGTACGAACGTGTATGAATCGTAGAACCAACTTGTGAGACCAATCCCTTGTTCTTCCATCGAAAACCTTTTAATCGGGAGAGAGTAATTATTGGCATGATATACCATACTCTTATCGAGTAATGAATTGAAAATGTAGACTGAGTGACAATGATAAATAAAATTGAAACCATTTACCTAAAGGGAGAACCTCATGGATCAAGGTGGTTCTGATGAAGAATTTGTCATAGAATATAAACATGTCCTTGCAAAAAAAAACATGATTGGGTGTTTAGAAAGAAGAAAACATTAGTTTAAATGTATAAAACCCTCACTAGAATTTAGTAAATTCATAGAATGTAGTCACAACATCACAATATAATAGCTTGACATAAAGGAAACCAAATGGGTTGAATTTAGGTTGATTTTCTCCCATGAATTCCCTACAAGCCATGAAAAGTCTAACCTCTACCAAAACAAGATGCCACATTATCGAGAGGCCATCCGACATAAAGAATAAAGGAAAATTTGGCATAGGGTTCCATCGTCCACATGAAAAGTGGGTTAGGTTTGGGGTAGGGTGATCCCTATCATTGATCAACCCCCAAAATATCTCCACCATCAAACATAACCCAAGAACAACCTGCATCCATGTAACAGGATGGTCATGGAACTAGGGCATTGGTTTACTCTGTTCCCAAGGAGCATTAAGAAAAAGCCAATAGGGAATTTGTATGGATACATAAATGCAAGGGAGCACCATGTGAGACTTATTGCAAGGTGAAATTCATAAGGTTGAAACTTTATTATAGCTAAGAGGGGTTATAAATGTAGCACTATATTTAGGTAATGTTAGGAGTATAACCCCGAAACAAACAACCATAATATAAACTCTAGATGCACTTGGAAAAATAAATCTATGTAGGGTGTGGTACCACATGTATAGACATGACCATCATAATAAAGTACATATATACATAACATGGGACACATAGACACTAGAATTCAACACCACTAATGTATATTACATATTATTAAGGGGTTCCAAAGGTGAACCAATATATTCCGATCAATGAATGTGTAAATGTACTAGTGGATGAAAATAGGTGGATATGCACATAAGATTTTTTTTTTTTTTATTTTATTTTATAGTGTGATGATAGGGTCTTGACAATATTTTCTAATATATGATAACTAATTTCAATAAAAAAACATATCTAGCCTTGTATATTACCTCTCTCTCTTAGTCAAAGGTGAAAATGGAACCAAGGTTACTCAGATATGTCCTTTACCTAATGATAACAAGAGATATTAACTCTTCGAGCATGCAGGGTCTAGTAAACATCCCTATAGGGTCATGGTCAACCCAAATATAGTTAAACGGTAAAATATATAGATTTACCTGTGACAAAGTCCCTTGAAATTTTTTCCTACACTTAAATTTTGGAGCCTACTATCGATATTGTAGCCAATCATTCTGTAGTCACTTCTTGGTTGGTTGATGCTTTGTTAAGTCTTTAGAATCCCTTCTTAAATTGTAAGTTTTAAAGTCACGTACTCACACATGCTCAGTCCATAACAATTTCATAAGCATATTCTTTTATGCAAGCTTGAGCAAGAGCAACACAATGCATCAATATAGTGCGTGTGTAATGTTCAACCTATTTTGATAGTTAGTGTGCACTTTCAATTGACAATCTCTCACTTTTTTTGTGATCAGATTTCTATTTCAGGGATTTTCTCCAACTTTTGCTTTTTGTGAACTTTCACTGTTGCGATTATTTCTTTAACATTTACGACTATTGCTTTCACTTTCTTTCACTTTAATGATTGTCCTTTTTATGTTATCCTCTCTCTAGTATGTGTTGCCTTCAGTATCATTTTCATATTGCAAGTGTCGTTTGCACTTTTTTTTCGTATCACAAGTGTCATATTTTTCCATGGGAAGTGTGGCTTACCATGCAAAATGTAGTTATAGCTTATTCCAGATGTAAATTTGGTGTTAATGAGTCCTTATAGTATTGTAGACATATTTCACAATCATTACCAAATATTTATGCACTATTGCACAAGTTTCGTCACTTTCATCGCAAAGTGTATCTTTTGTGTTGCACTTGGAGAGGTATGATGTCTCACTACTGCATAGAGGGCATCATATTGTTCTTGTCTTCTCAGTGGTCAATTCTGTATCATCTAATATTTCAAGTGTGTAATCATGATCTAGTTTGGTCTCTATTCACCTAGGCTTCACCAATCCCACACAACCTTATGTGTAAAATCTCACTTTCGGACAACATGACCTCACTGAGCCTTTTTGAACTATGCAATACATAATATCAACCCTCAATCCTCAACCTTACCTCTTGGAACTACACATTGCACAATATTAGTGCCTAGTCCCGGTCCTTGAGTCCTGAAACTACATAATTGTTACCTTGAGTAAGTCTTCTGTATGCACTACCCACTCTCCAAAACTTCACAATCACATGGTCTTTATACATCTAGAACAGTGGATTGGGAAATTTCAATCCTTGAGCCTCAACATTGATCCCTTCAAATCCTCAACTACGTAATCTCCCAAATTTTTCTCCTACATAGATTACACATTGGGAAAGTTCGAACCTCAAGCTTGATCTCTCAAGTCCCTTGACTATGCAGCCACTTAGCCGAGGCCTTTGGAATTGCACACTGCACAGTATAAAGACTCAATCCTCTAGATTGAGCCCTGAATTCCCTCAATTGTTCATTCCCTCTACCCATGTCTCTAGAAATATGCATTATGTAGTCTCAAGCCTTAGTCCCGGATCCTGGACTCTTAAAATACACAATCATTGAGTCATTCACTCAACAAGTTACCACTTCCAACACAAACAAGTAATTCCATGAAGCGTAGTAGGATATGGGTTTATCAGAATCATTTCATATTTTCATGGGTTGATAGAAGTAGTAGGTATTCTATTATTTAATGAAATGATGATGATGAAGGAGATTGGGAAGGATACCATTCTATAAGACACCTAATTATTTGAGGAGATAACATTATCATTAGGCAAGAAGATGAAGGAAAACTTGATTACAACATAAGAACAATAATTAGGATCACATGAAGACACCATACCAATTCACAACCCTTTGGAGGGTGGATATGAAGAAGAATGCATGTCTCTCATGAAGATGAATTATTGGATAGATATCCTATTGAAGACAAAGCAACAAAGAGTGTCTTGACATCAGCATGTCATCATGAAGTCCATGTCATCAGTGTCATGTCATGTCATGTCATGAGTCATCATGTGCACATCATTTTATGGATTATTTAAATTCAATATTGGAGAAATATAATGTAATGTGGAAGTCAAAGATTCATCCTTGTAATGTGAAAAGTCATGTAGGAAGTCGAAATATCATAGAGATGTCAAATGGTCATGACAGTAATCCAAGGGTCACAAGGGAGGTTATGATCACCTCATTAGTTATATAAACCCTAATAGCACATGCAAAGGAATATTCACCTTAGCTCCTCCTACCAGGAATTGGATAGGAAGATAGTTGTTTTGGAGGAGCGAGTGACTGCTCTAATGCACTATTGGGGCTACTATTGTTCTCTCTCTTAATTTATCTTCGAAATTTTACTTAATTTAGAAATTCATTAAGCTAACGTGCTTTCATGCATATGTCGTGGATATTGTAAGACTATTCATTGAATGTTTTTGATGTATGTTGTTTTCATTTGTACTAAATAAATTGAACTATTTAAGTGGATTTGGTACTTATCTTATTGAAGGTGTGCTTTTATTTTCTTTAATAATCGTTGCTTCCTTGTGAAATATTTCACTGGTTGATCAACGATTCATTCATATGTATGTCCTATTATGCTTGTTCTATATTATTACTATTACTTATCATTAATAGAGACACTTTTATCTTACCTTTCAGTAGAAGGACCTCATTACTTTCAGCAACTGAACATTTCACAAGGAATACTCACTTGGTAATTCAAAAATACCTATGTATTACTCTCTTGTGCTGAAATTTGTAGCTAAGGAAAATATACAAGGATACATATGAGCCAGGCAGATAATCCAGATGAGGATCCTACTCCAAATGGTGTGAGGTCTAATTAGGGCTTCACATCAGGAAGACCCCTTGGTTGATGGATTCCCAGTGTCGTCAACAAAATGGAAATAGAAGGAGGGCTAGATGACAAGTTCTACTTGTCGAGTTTGTTTTTAATATGTTACCTTAAATGGGTTGTCCTAAAATCATACTCCCATGGTGCTTTTCTAACCTACACCATGTTAGAATTTTAATCCCCAATGAGACTATTTATCACTTGTCTTAGTTAAAGTTTTATGGTGACGATTGAACATCCATAACCAAGCACATCTTTGATATTCTTAAATTTTGTAAATATTACGAAATTTATGATGAGTATTTTCCATTTGTACCTTTCTTCCTCACCCTTAAAGGGCATGTTAATCGATGGTGTCATAACTTACCATTTTCTTACATATATTATTTTCATCATTTTCTCAAGGAGCTTCATTAAGCCTTTGATAGGTATGATTACTGAGATATTTATAAAAGGATTAGTCAAGTCAGAATTAAGCCTAATGAATTGACTGAGGATTTTTGTAATCAATTCCTTCACCTTTGTTACAATTTCCTAGAAGAAGACACAATTTGGGATGAGCTAAAACAAAAATTCTAGAATTTGGTTCATATATCTTTAAATAATGAATCTAAACCTTTCGATTTTTCTCCTTCCCCAACTCTTGTAAGCCATGAGACACCCCTAATTTCAGAGGAGGAACCTGTTATTCATTAGGTTCCTTTCCCTTCTTTTTTAGTTTCGATGCGAGTGCCTCCTTGCGATGATCGTAAAGTTAGGAAAATTTAAAATCAATTTCCTAATCTCTCTTCTCATTGTCCTTTTTATTTTAATGATTCATATCCCATGGAGGAAACCCAAAAATGGTTCACGAATCCTAGGGCTAAGACTTATCCTTTCATTCTTGAAGATGGCATTATAACTCTTAACCTTAATATTGAATTTGGTTCCATTGAAAGTGCTATTTCTTCAAGGAACATTTTTCATTCTATACCATCTAAATGCCATTGTTCTTCATACTATGATCCGCTTGATGAATTTGTTCCACTAACTAGCTCTTTACAGTTTGTTAATTTTCGAGTTACTGGTTCAAATTGCAATCAAGTACAAGGAAAACACATCACATAGGTAGAGGAGCAAGAAGGTGAATATTATTTTGATATTTCTTCTTCTTTTCCAATTCCCCCATGTCAATATGATGCTCTTACATTCTTGGATGATTTTCAATTCACTAGTTGAGGTAGTGAATCAAATAAAATAAATTTATTCATATTTGTAGCCTTGGCCAACAATGATTTTGTTGATGATGGCTCTCTCAATGTACGTGATGATGAATTCTGAAGTGCACCAATTGATATTTTGGTTCCTCTAGAAGATGTTAATTCTACATAATTAGATCTGTAATTTGATCCAACCAAAGGAAATGTTCTTATCAAAACTTCCTATTGATTTCTATATTCCTTGTGCTCTCTTATTTTCAATGTATCTACATATAATGAAGATACTTGATGCTTCTCAATTTATTCATCGCATGAGTTCACTTTTCAATCAAGACAATGTAGTGATCTTGTCCATGCTCAAATAGAAAACAATTGAATAATTGAGTATCATTTCCATCTTTTCTCATTGCTTGTTTTGCATGAAGACAAATCTTCGAATTATCTTGCTCATGTAGTCTCTCCAATTCATACATCTCCATATTTGCAATTAGAAGAATCTTTCAAATTGAGTAATACCATTGCCGATTTGTAAAATATCATCAAATAGGTAACAAATATGGTTTCCATCTGATTAGTAGTGGTATAATTGAAATCAGTGAAATAAGTTATACTCACACCATGCATGATATGATTGAATCTTAAAAATCAAATTTTACAATGTTTGAAATTTTTGGGACTAGTCACGAAGTCAAGGCACTTCAACTTCTATTGATGGTTATATCAGGTTCTTGAGAGTTTGGTAAGATCACCGAACTAATTTAGATCCGGTTATCCTCGCAAAATACTTCCCTCTAAAAGATTTCACTCAATGTAAACTCAATTTCTAATCGGATTGAAGATTATACTTTAGTTGATTCATCTTCGTGCAAATACATTTCTCTTAACTCAGGTTTTGAGGGTGTATCCCTCACAAAATCATGGAACTATGAAGTTGATTATTTCAAAGACTATATTTGGCTAGAGGAATCATGTCTATCAAATTCATTTGGAATAGTTAACTCTTGTTTTTTCTTATGAATGCTATACAACTAATTTTGTTTCTTCATCACACCTTAAATCCTGTTGAGCGCTATTGAATGCACGGGTTATTTGATGAATAAAGTTTTTCTTCACTTATTTTACCTTGATTCATTTCATGTGTTTTCTATACGAGATTTCATTTTCACTTCTTTTGATGACTATGATGGAAGTGAAGTGTGTAACTAGTTAAAAGAAAATGGTTTGTTACACTCATCACATGAGGAATACGATTATATTATGCAGAGCATTTGCGAAATTGTTCAAAATAATTTATCCTTGTTAATTACAAACTTTGAATTTGATGCTTTAATCATCCCATCTAATCGTGAATTTTTCTCTGATGATAATGATTCACCTTACCATTTTCCCATCAACATATCCAATGACAATTGTTTTACATCCATTGATCTGTATGGTTCTCTCAAAATTTGGAGTACTAGTCTCAAATGTTCTTCATGCTCATTTTTATTTTTTGAATACACTAAAATATCATCTATAAAAACTAGTACAAATTTATCAAGGTACTTACTAAGAATATTTCTCATTAAACACATAGAAGTTGTTGGTTCATTTGTAATACCAAATGGTAACACTACAAATTCGTAGTGACCATACCTGGTTCAACGTTTTTTTTGTGAGTGCCTTCATATTTTATTCTTGGCTGATGTTACCTAGTTCTCAAGTCAATTTTTGAGAAGATAGATTCTTCCCTTGCTTGATCAAACAAATCATCAATTTGGGACAATGGGGTTTTTTTTTTTAATAATTAATTTGTTAAGTCGCAAATAATCTATGCACATTCTAAACATATAATGTTTCTTTCTCACAAATAATACTAGAGCTCCCCATGAAGAAACACTAGGTATAATGTACCCTTTATTGAGTAATTCCTGTAACTGCATTTTTAGCTCTAATAATTATGGGACAATGGTTCAATAAGGTGATCTAGACATTGGGGTAGCTCGTGGTACTAGGTCAATAGAGAAGTTTATGTCTTGATTTTGGAGGTTTATGTTTAAAATCAAGACTTAGGGAGGTTGTCTTGAATTTCTTCGAGGAATACATATTTAAACTCCCTAATTACTTGTAGGTCCTCTAAGTCTTGATTTTACTTCTTTTCAACTTTAACATTGAAATTTGTATAACTCAAATTGGTTTTGGTATACCTCTTATATATTGTGCTATTCTTTCTTTGCTTACACAATCAACTATTTTTTCTGGGTAGTTCACTACAACTCTATGTTTTTCCAGCCAATCGATGCCTATTAAAATGTCATAAAAAAATAAATGAAGTATATTCAAATTTACTTAAGTTCAAAAATCATTTAAGTTCACATGACATTGCTTCACATGGCTGATTACATTTATTTTTTGTGTCTATTGTGAGTTGTACTTACTATGCACTCTTAAATTTCTCATTTTTTGAGTTATGTTTTTCCACTTTCTGTGGGCTAATATAGCTAACACTAGTCCCTAGTAGACACGTGATGGTCTAGAATGTTAACTTCAATATCAATCATGGTGGATTAGTGCTCCACTTGTCTATATTCTAACATTGCACTTATCTTTGTGATGTTTTTGCAATATCATTTACCGTTGTTGCTGCGTGTATAGCTTGTTAATAGGTGGGGTTCTCTACATCCCAACCACTTCAAAAGTTCCCTTTCCTTAACTCCACTTATCCTCTTATTATTCGACTCCATTAGTTTTGACCTGGTTTGAGATTGATGAGGTTAGGGCATATTACTGTTGTTGAACTTCTTGTGTTGGTGATCCCTTCCAAAATTCTTTAGCTATGGAATCTTTTGTTTTCCCCCTCCCCCTCTAGATTTATTTTTGTCCTTATGTTGCTAATGTTTGGTACCTTATCCTCTATTTTTGAACTTTTGATAACAAAATATTGCTTTCCTCACTCCTTCAACCATAGCTTTATGATTTTCAAACTAAATACTTTACTTATAAGATATAGGTAATAATTTTAAAAATATATGCACTTTGTATCTCCCTTTCTTGATGTAAGGAACACAACATAATGAATTAGTGAATCTAGCAAAAAACTCATCCATAGTTAATTTTCCAAACATTAACTCATGGTATTCCTTTGCTGAGTCATCTTAGTACCATTAATTTAATATTTAGACCTAATTTGTTTCTGGAATGATTCCCATGAAGTTTCCTTCTCTTGCAGAATATTTGATATTTTGACCTCATCCTACAAGAGGGAAAATTTCCCCTGTAACTGATAAATCGCCATTCTGGCCTTCAAATTATTGTCATACTCGTAAACTTGGAAGTTCATTGTTATGTTGAGAATCCATGCTTTTGCATCCTTCCCCTTTTCACCATCAAATGTAGGGAGTTTATTTTCTTAAATTCTCCCTGCATCTCCTTTTTCTTCCTTCATTTTTATTTCCACGATTTTGGATAGGTTTTATTAGATTCATTCCCACTTCTAGTCTTTTTAATGTATTCTTTAGTAACTTTCCTCTTCATGGGGTCTATCTTATCTCCATCCCCCTTTATTTCCATGGGCTTATGACTTGACTTTTTGGTTAATTATTTTATCAATGTTTCTTGTTCCTCACTGACCTTCAACAACTGTTCATGATTGGTTTTCATAATAGCCAGTTATATTGATAAATTTCTCACAATACACAATATTTGAGATGTTGGAGGGGTATTTTCTCCTCCCATCTCAAGATAAATTTCCCCTCTTTTTGAGGGAGGTGGGTTTGAAGTTTCCACCATTCTTTCTTTCAATGTTGATTCAATTTTCTACCTTGTTATCAATACACAACACACATTATTATATATTCATAACAATACCTAAAGTTCTATATACATTTTTTTCTTGCATTGGGTTCTCATAGGCTCAAATGTTGAACTTGGAGCTCTGATACCATATGTAGCATACCTCTATTCTCATACAATTTGGTTTTTCTTTTTCTATAGTTATCACCCAAAATGTTGTACTTAGTCCTTTAAGTCTTTATGTTATACATTACAAGTTTCATTGACTCCTTCAAATATTACACAAGTTCTTGTAGTTCCAATTTGGTTAATCATGGATATATCCTCCTAATATCTGAATGTATTAAGAGTAATTATATTACTAGTATAACATGGTTAAATATGATTGTATTTTTTTTGTTCTTAAAGGAAAAAAAATTCTCTTATTTTTTATGTTTCCTTTTTCATATGCTTATTCTTCTAACTGATTCCTCATGGCCTCATAATATTACCCAACATTTGATATACATTATGGATTTAATAAATAAAGAAGTGTGACTCATAACAGAGTAACATGATTTTTTCACTCATCGTCTGACCTTTTGTTGCCAACTCAATAGTCACCTTCGTGGTAACATTTGTAATTATGTTAGTTTCCTAACTCATATGGGGGATTTTAAAACCTTTCACAAATGTTTGACACATGGTTCACGATGTAACTTAGACGTTTATGTATAAGTATTAAATATGAGGTTTAGGTCATTTGTTCCTGCAAGTGTTGTGACTTGTTGAACTACTCACTTACCTAGTGAATTGACATCTATGATTAAGTGTCTCCTAGGCCTTACTCCATACATGGAAATGTAACCTAGTGCTACCTAAGGAACATCCATGTGAACATGGCATCACTCCTTGGTCAGGCACTATTGATAGTCTTTTTTGTTTGCAGACGTGTAATGGTGGATGATGTTTAGGGTTATTGATTCACTAGCCTACCTATATCTCCCACCACTATTGTCATTTGCTCTTCCTTTCCAATAGAATGTTGCACTGCCTAGCATCATTGAGGATGTGGTGGTGGTTTCTTGGTGTGGTTTCACTCCATCTACCGATAGTGATTTCTTGCAGGTATAGAACTTGGTGTTTATTTTATTGTTCCTCTCATAAAAAAATATTAATTATTGCAACAATTTTCCTTATCATCTAGTAATTTCAAGGCTCTCATATCCTTTGTTAAATGGAAATTTTTGATCTCAGTATTCCTATAGAGGTGGTCAACCTACTAGAGTTGGGTTTTCCCTAAACAAATTTGGTGTTGAAGGTTGCTTTGATGAGTATCTTCTAGGAATATATTATTTCTAGCTACTCTTGAGTTATGCATTACTTAATTTGAGATGGGTTTTCTTTATTTTTTTTTTCTTCCGTTTGATTATTTTTTCGCACAAGGATGATCAAGTGATTTTATCTGAGGGACCCCTACCTCTTTTTTTTTTTGCATCTCAGCATGCCCCATGGATACACAATGTAAAGATCTATGCTTATAATCAGTGCACTCGGTAGGAGGTGGGTTTTCAAATTTTGGCACAATATGCAAGTTACGGTTTTATAAAAAATGAAATCCTCTTGCGAGTTCCCTTGAGCTAAGATATTCTTTCCCTTCTGAACCAACAACCCCTTTCATTTTGTGGTCATTTTTCTTAAATATTTTCTTCCCAACAAACTTTATTTTTACAATGTTCTCCTTTAACGACTGCGAAACTTTTTCCCTAGGCCTTTTGTTTTAGTTCCTATTTTTTTAAATAATCTTTTACTTTTCAATAAAGCCTTCCTTATTTTCACGCGGGGCTTTATTCCACCCTACTTAGTATCTTTCTCCAACTAAATAATTAATGTAATATTTCTCTCCCGTTATATATATCTATATCTATATATCTATCTATCTACTATATATATATATATATATATAATTCTCTCCTAGGGACATTAGGGAGATATTTGGGAAGGTTTATTATTGGTACTTGACCACCCACAAATTTTCCCAAGCTAGAAAGAAACCTTCTAACTCTAGTGCTCTTTTCCTTAATGTTTTTCCAACAATTTATTTATTATATTAATCAATAATCCAATTGATCACATCATCACAAAGGTTTTAAAGATGGCTTCCATAGACATTCAGAGAAATAATAGGTCCATCCCTAAAAATATTCAACGTTAAAAGTAGAAAATAGAGGGGTATTATACCTTTTCACCAAGGTTTCCATTGTGACTCACCACCCTATCAAGACCATTACACAACTTCTCAATTTTGCAAATACTATCATCACCTAGAACCACATAAACACTATTCAATGTTCTCGCTGAGATCAGAGCTCAGCAACAAAGGGAGTTGATCTAAGAGGAAATATAAAATAATGCATTGAAGGACATAAATTTTTCCTATTACCCAATAACTGTCACTTGATACTCCACACACGATTCCAAAATGCAATTTTTAAGGTTTTTTTAATACCAACAATTTACAGTAAATTCTGAAATAATGTCTTGCACTCTCTCGCATATAATCCACCTACCAAGAATTTCTCGTCCCATATAACATAAGGGGTATGTGTTGGAGATACCTCCCCACACTTCAAATCCCTCATCATTCCACACACCCATTAGATATATATTTTAAAATTATTATAAAGATTTCCATCATTTTTTTTAAATATTAATGTTAAATTTAGATTAATTTTAAAATTATATATATATATATATATATATATATATATATGAGAGATTGAGAGAGTATTTATTTTATTAGAATTTATCTAATTTTCAATCATCATAGTTAAGAGATTTTAATAATTGTGCCACTGTACAATTTCAATATGAGGGGAATGTGTAATAAGTGCTCAACTATTGTATGTTTCAAAATAAAATAAAAAATTCTCTAAATAAAAATTAACTTTAGTTATCATAAAATAAAAAAATAATATATTATTTACTTATTTGTTGATATAACAACCTAACAGGCAAAAGATGTGGTGAAATATTTCACTATCATCCTCAACCATGAGGAAGGTGTATAATTCTTATATTTTTTGGAAATGTTTCAATATCTATATTAACTAATAGATTTTCACATCAACTTCATATATATATATATATAATCCGAAAATAATTACTTGACCAACAATAAATATTATTTAGATGTCCACGTAGAAAAGTAGCTAAAAAATATCAAATAACTTTAATAGAAAAGGATATCATAAATTTAATACTTAATGTAATATCAATATCTTGAAAAACATCAATAATGATAATAAAATTCAATGTGTGTGAGAGATAAATAGTTTAATAACTATATATAGCTAATTTAAAGTGATGATTAATATTTCAAATTATTATTTTTATTAATATTAATCTAATTTAAAATCATGGTTAAGTGATTTGAACAATTATGTGAAGACATCAGTTTACAGTTGATTATGAGGGAAATGTGTAATAAGTGTTCAATTTGAAGTTGTAAAAGTATAACTTTCAAACTAAAAATAAAATATTCTTTAAATAAAAAAATAATGATAGTTATATATAAAAATATAAAAACAATATACATATTTAGTTATTTCTTGATATCATAACCTGGAAAATGGTGACAATAAGAAGTTCTATAATTCTTATATTTTTTCAAAATATTTCAATATCCCTGTTACTAATATATTCTAATATCAACTATATATATAAATTAATCAAAAAATCAAAGTAATTTTTTTTTGAAATTCTGCATTGGTGAGGCTACATCATGGTGAATAACAACTGTAAAGAGTAAGAAATTGAATTGGTGACTTAACATCTAGGAGTGTTGAGTGCCTTAACAAGGAACCCGATCACCATCTACCCAAGACCTGGTGGACAAAATTCTAATAACTTTAGTAAAAGAGAGATGTAATAAATTTAATTCTTAATGTAAAATTAATATGTAGAAATATCGATAATAATAAGGAAATTCAATGCCAATGACCGATTAAATGTTTTAATACATTGGGTTAAATGGACATAAATCTATTACAATTCCCTATAGAGATTAAATCTCTCAAGATACAACCGTCTTTTTGAATGCAAAACTTGCAGAAAAGATTTGTGTCTCTAAAAATTCTAGAGTTAATATGGTTCTTAATAATATCATTTATACTTTTATAAACTTCACATCTCTATACATAGAAATATTCATATCCTTTATTTTATTAAAACCATGATATATATATATCTATATATATATATATATATATTATATATATATAATTATAATGGTTTTATATAAATATATATAAATAATTATAATTATAATTTGGAGTTGTCTATAAGTGATATATAGTTTTTGGAGTTTCAACAACTTTGTGACTGGTAAACTCATTTTTTTACTCTATATATGTACTTGAAACTTGTGATTTTATTGAATGCTTGCCAAATATTAGAATAATTAGAATATTTATTTTTAAAGGTTTTATTAATTTTTGAATTTAATATTTTAATATCATATACATATTATATATGTTTTGGGGAATAAAATTGTTTATATTTTCTTAAGAGAAAACAAAAGCACAATATAACTAATTAATTGAATATATATATATATATAATATTATATATATATATATATTGTTTATACTCACTGATTTAAGGACACTCTCTCATTCTAAATCATAATAACAAAGAAATACTTTAATGAGATAATGTGTTACCTACATAAATGTTTCAATATCATAAAAACTATTGCTTCAATATCATAAAAACTATTAAGTTCTTATGTTTAAAACGTTTTAAGTAGTTTTTTATTTTACATTTTGGGTTTTTTACTATTCTTTCCACTCTTTGTAATATACACAATCCAAGGACCAAAAGTGATATTCAAAACATTTAATCACATTAGTTCAAAAATGCAACTTAAACAATAAAAAAATTACACATATTATAATTATCTATATATATATATTATATTCGAAATTTATACTTTAAACAAAATTTTCACTTCATATAATTTGATCCCCTTTAGTCTTTATTAAAATTAGTATTTATTAAAATAGATCAAAACTAATAATAATATATTTGCATTACTTTATCTAATAAAACAAATATAACCTAAATTATATTAAAAAAATAGATATAAAATAATAAGAATATATATTTTTTAAATTCATCTAATTTTTTTTTTTTTTTTATTTAATTACCTAATGATTTCTATAAATATTATAGATAATGCTTATGACTTAAAAATATCTATCTCCCAACCATTTACCCATACGACAAGCGTCCACTCCCCTTTCACCGACTTACTTGATTTAAATTAGTAGTGAACACTTTTTTGCAGGTAGCTAGTTTGATGTGGCATGTTACACAGGCACAAAACTATTTTGCCCAAATTTCACAAAGTCATGTAGGAACCTCTATTGTTTTCCGAGCAAATTGTGGCTATGCAACAAGTTAACTTGGAGTAACATCTTTAGGGATGGTACGATAGCTATGACTCTAAATGCAAGTTATCATAAATATGCACCAGGGCAATGGGCCACGTGGAAACGTCCAATACAAGGGGAGGGTCATCATTACCTGTGTGCTCTCCCCGCCACGTCGCTAAATGAAATGTGAACACGCATGGATCTGGTACAACACCTGTCCACCATGGAGGTCCATTTGTTGGGCATCATGTCATCAAATAAAAATGTCTGTCTGCACCATTTCCTTCATTTCTTTGGGGTCATTACTATGATGTTCCATTTTCCCTTTGTCTTTCTATTCGGGGCCGATTGTTGGGTGAAGCCCCCCGCCAAAAATGGCATGGGACAGCCCCAGAACCTGCGTGCTTCATCTAGTATGCAGGAGCTGATGCAAACATTTGTTTGAGGTGTAGGATTTGTGGACCTCCGTGCTTCGTCTGGTATGCAGGTGCTGATGCAAATGTTTGTTCGAGGTTTAGGGTTTGTGGTTGGAACATCGCTTCTCGCTTTCTTGTGGTTTTCCGCCTGGATTTTTTGGTCGTTCTAGACCACCGATTGTTTAGGGTTTCTTTGGTGGTGGCCTTATTCATAGTTTTTGTTGTTTGGGGAGGAGCCGGTTGCAGTTTTATCGAGTTCGAGGTTGAAGGTCTTTTTTAAGAGGTAATTGCTTAATTTGTTGTTCTGTGTTGGCGTTTTTGGTTGTTTTCTGTTGTCTAATGGCTTTTTCTTCTTGTTGCAAGTGTGGAAAAGGTCGTTGCAGGTGTGGAGAAGGTCTGGCAAGCTCTGGGGAAGGTCGACGACCATCCATGGCCTATATCCAGTAGGACTTTAATCTTACCATCAATTTCTCTGTGTTTTTCAACACAAATAACTCTATTTGGATTTTTTGTAAACTTTCTATGGAAGGTTTTAAGGGTTTAGGGTTTCTGTGGATATTTTGATGTTATTTGTGGCATTTCATGATGGTATTTGTGAAATTTTCGCTGTTATCATGCTTATTCACTATTTTCTGGGGCCGTCCCATGCCATCCTCAGTAGAGGGCTTCACCCAACAAACAACCCCGAGTAGAAAGACAAAGGGAAAATGGAACATCGCAGCAATGACCCCAAACAAACCCTCGAAACCCTCTTGACTTTTGGTATGACTTCATTTCTGATATGTCTGATAGATTCGTTGAAGTTTTCTTTGGTGGAATGCTCGGTTGATGTGCTTTTTATAGTGGGGGGGAATATCCAATTCTCTTATTTCTACGTGCTTGACAAAGATCTTAGGATGGGTACTGGGTGCCTCAATGGTGCACTGAAATTTGGTGGTTAAATATGGGTCAACACTGATTCATGTTTGTTTGTTAGGGTTTTTCATGGAAGTCAAGGCTCTTTGTTATCCTGCACGTAAGCCTCTTCTCTTTGTATTTCTTCTACTAACTCGTGTTTATATTGGCTAGTTACAAGTAATGCTTCCTCCTTGTCAATTGTGTGGACTATGGAGGTAAAATTTTCCACCCTTTTGTTCAATTTAATAGCATAGAACTGCATTTGGCTGTTTGATTATAGGACTTGCATTTCAAAACAGGGTTGGTTTAAAGAAGAAGCCTACTGTCTATATGTCTGATAGATTCCTTGAAGGTTTCTTTGGTGGAACGCTCATTTGGTGTGTTTTTTATAGTGGGGGGGGATATTCAATTCTCTTATTGCTACCTGCTCAACAAAGATCTTAGGATGGGTACTAGGTGCCTCAATGGTGCACTAAAATTTGGTGGTCAAATATGGGTCGACACTGATTCATATTTGTTTGTTAGGATTTTTCATGGAAGTCAAGGCTCTTTGTTATCCTGCACCTAAGCCTCTTATCTTTGTATTTCTTCTACTAACTCGTGTATATATTGGCTAGTTTCATGTAATGCTTCCTTGTCAATTGTGTGGACTATGGAGGTAAAATTTTCAACCCTTTTGTTCAATTTAATAGCGTAGATCTGTATTTGGCTATTTAATTTTAGGACTTGCATTTCAAAACCAGGTTGGTGTAAAGAAGAATCCTATTGCCTATATGTCCGGAACCAGTCTAGGCATTTCCTTCAAATTGTGGATAGAGAGATTATTTATTTTGTTTCCCTTCTAGCATGGTCCTATCCTCATCCTATGCTTGAGGAAAATATTAATTTCCTTGACTGGCATGTGGTAACAATCATTTAGGTGGAAGACTCAACATCTTTAGGCATTGAGAAATTACATCATCACATTTCTTTATCTACTACTTGGCCCTAGTAACTCCTACAAACATTATATTATTGGACTTTGGTTTAGGTTATTATTGCCATATTCAGCTTTTTTCCTACTCTACTTAATAATGAGTGCTCTCAAAAACGTATTATGAGATAAGACTGTCTGGTCATTTGATTTTTTTATTTAGCCCTTTTCCTATACCTTTGGCAATTATCTCTTATCAAGAGTTGGAATGGAATGTCCAGAGTTGGCTAGTTTCATGTAATGCTTCCTCCTTGTCAATTGTGTGGACTATGGAGGTAAAATTTTCCACTGTTTTGTTCAATATAATAGCGTAGATCTATATTTGGCTGTTTTATTTTAGGACTTGCATTTAAAAACTAGGTTGGTATAAAGAAGAAGCGTAGTGTCTATATGTCTCGAACCAATCTAGGCCTTTACTTCGAATTATAGATAGAGAGATTATTTATTTTGTTTCCCTTCTAGTATGGTCCTATCCTCATCCTATGGTTGAGTAAAATGTTAAGGTCCTCATTTGGCATGTGGTGACAATCATTCAGGCGGAAGACTCAACATCTTCAGGCATTGAGAAATTGCATCATCACATTTCTTTATCTACTGCTTCGCTCCAGTAACTCCTACAAACATTATATTATTGGACTCTGGCTTAGGTTATTATTGCCATATTTAGCTTTTTCCCTATTCTACTTAATAATGAGTGCTCTCAAAAGCTTATTATGACATAAGATTGTCTGGTCATTTGATTTTTGTATTTAGCCCTTTTCATATGCAAATTGATAATGAGTGCTCTAAATTTCTCAAGTGTCCCCTCAATGAACAAAATTATCACTGGCTTTTTGACATTTAATAAAACTTATTATGAGGTAGATTACCTCCTCATTTGAGACTGTCTAGTCATTTGATTTTTGTATCTAGCCTTTTTGCTAAGCCTTTGGCCATTATCTCTTATCCAGAGTTGGAATGGAATGTCTAGAGTTGGCTAGTTTCATGTAATGCTTCCTCCTTGTCAATTGTGTGGACTATGGAGGTAAAATTTTCCACCCTTTTGTTCAATTTAATAGCATAGATCTATATTTGGCTTTTTGATTTTAGGACTTGCATTTCAAAACTGGGTTGGTGTAAAGGAGAAGCCTAGTGTCTATATGTCTGGAACCAGTCTAGGCCTTTCCTTCAAATTCTTAATAGAGAGATTATTTCTTTTGTTTCCCTTCTAGCATGGTCCTATCCTCATCCTATGGTTGAGGAAAATATTAATGTCCTCGACTAGCATGTGGTAACAATCATTCAGGTGGAAGACTCAACATCTTCAGGCATTGAGAAATTACATCATCACATTTCTTTATCTGTGGCTTGGTTCTAGTAACTCCTATAAACATTATATTATTGGACTCAGGTTTAGGTTATTATTGCCATATTCAGCTTTTTTCCTACTCTACTTAATAATGAGTGCTCTAAAAAACTTATTATGAGATAAGACTGTCTGGTCATTTGATATTTAGCCTTTTTCATATGCGGCTTTATAATGAGTGCTCTCAATTTCTCAAGTGCCCCCTCAATGAATAAAATTATCAGTGGCTTTTTGACATTTAATCAAACTTATTATGAGGTAGATTGCCTCCTCATTTGAGACTGTTTGGTCATTTTATTTTTGCATTTACCATTTTCCTAAGCCTTTGGCCATTATCTCTTGTCCAGATTTGGAATGGAATGTTATTATTGAATTCCTTATGATATTAATAGACCAATGATTATTTTGTTATGAATCTTGGTTACTACGACTGATGGGATTTTACCAAGGTCTATTTCAGTGCAACATGGTCTATCAGTTATCAATAATCTTGAAGTGCTTGACTAAGATTTACCTGGACAATAGTTATCATGTTGAAGGCTTTATCCTCTTGAATGCGCCTCCAAGGAGATGGGGATCGGTTCTAACTTGTTGACCCTATCGACTTGGCCCAGAAACTAACCCCAGTTATCTCACAAAGTTACTCATGGATTCCTCTTTCATTAATTTCCTTTTCTCTTTTAGCTACAACCACTAAAATAATAGTTTCTAGCGCGAGTTTAATAGAAGCCATAAATAGTTTTTCTAATATGCAACAACTTAATTTAGTTCTAGAAACTTTATTTCAACACAACCACAGTTACACAGTTTAACCCAGCCGCTTCGAGTATAACTAATTTAACCATGAATGAAGGAAACTATTTTTCCATACTTACCTATTTACTTCCTTTATTCCTCTAAGCTAGACACACAAAGTTCACAGAATAAATTATAGAAATAGTTTTATCATAATTAATATTTTACAGAAAGACATATTCCATTGAAAATTTATTTTCAACATACACAGTTAGGTTGCCACAAGAAATCACTACGAGGTTGTAAGCCAAAATATTTCCATGACAAGAAAAAGATAAAATCTAGTGTTGTAAGCCAAAATACTTATGTGTCAAGAAAAAGATACAATCCATCCAAAATCCACATCATAATGTGGTTAGAACCAAAAACATATGACACCCATATTCTAATGGCCTTGGGAATCTTGAGTGCCAAAACTCCTCGAGTTACCTTCTTGAGCCAGGTAGGTTGGCCTACCAGTCAATGGTTGATAAGGAAATGGTTGATTGCTGCCATATGATTGATTCCAATTTGCAGCTTCCAACCATGGATGTACTGAGTACCCATACCTCACATTTTCACTACTAACCCCTGCATTAAGTGGAGGTGTGTAATGAGCATACAGACAATTGACACCAACTCTACTAGGAACGAGGCAAGTGGGTAAACCCTTAGTTTGATAGTAAGGCACTTGAATGTTTATGAGATTTTGGAATAATGGTGTATTATCTGCAATGTAGTCCAATGAGTTTGAAATAATCCTCGTTTCATTAGCTATTTTTGTATTGTTGATCATCCCTTGTTCCTTCTTTTCAAGAATTTGTTGTGCCTTTCATTTTTCCTTTTCCTATCTTGCCATTTGATTTTGTTGGTCCGTAACTTGCCTTGCTTTATATGTTTCAATCCTTTCATTTGCTCGACGTTGTGCTGCAACAACACTTGCTACCTTCTTCTCCTTGACTAGATCCTTCTTTTTATGTTTTAATTCTTGCATTTCAAATTTCTTTTTTTTAGACTCAACTAACAGGTTTATATAGTTCTCTGAGGTGAGTAACTATGAGCTTCGGCCCAGATGAAGACTACCCGGTGCACCTTGCTTTTTTTTCATTGATAATCTCTCTACTAGTAGCTTTACGAACTGTCCAAGTGTATTCTCCACCCGTCCCACCACCATGTCATTACTTGGTACTTCCCTTTCAGTATCTGTTGGAACTGATTGAACTATATCATTATCTTCACTTGATGCCTCAATATTTCCTTCATCTTCTTCCATTGATCTATTGTCCACAAAAAAATAAACAATTTCACTGTTCAATTCTACTGGTTGTGAGGGCATGTTCATGCTTTCTTCATTGGTTGCTGAGACACTATGTGCATTCATATTGATCATTGGTTCTGCTAGCCATGAAGGTGGGGTTACTTGGCTTGGCAATGCCAATTGGTCATTGTCAACTGCATGTTCAACAATATCATTAACAATATCAGCAATAAGAATTTCATGTTATTGAGTTAGTGAAATGATCTTCATGTTACTGCGAATTTGTTCATGGTTATATTGTGTTTCACATACAGTTTCATCATCTTCAGCATATAAGTGTCCTTGAGATAGGAAAATCATATTACCATCTGCAATAACATCACCTTGGTCATTTACTTCTGCCCTTCAACACCTGTTTGGGCATTCCCTTCTTCCTGACCATCCACATGAAATGCTTGGCTACAACCAGTATCATACATAAGAGCATCATAGTTCAGTGGCTAGATTCCTGTCCTCCTAAATCCAGCCTTGATATTTGATGGTGTCAAAGCCCTTTTAAAACCTTTACTTGCAAGCTCTGCTAGCTCAAACCTTTTCACCTCAACCCCTGGATTCTTTGCCATTCATGCAGTGCAGTCCGACCTGAAATAGTTCTTGAAAGGGCCAAACACACTAACATCAAGGGGTTGCAGTCTGTGAGTGGTATGAGTGGGAAATGTCAACAGGTCGATGCCTAAATTATTTTCTTCCTCAATTGTCTCTACAACCATGTGGCTCCCATGACCATCTAATATCAAAAGTTGTCTGTTATTAGGTAAGAAATCACCTACTACTGATGCAACAAAGTGAAAAAGCCAACTTAGAAATTGTTCTTTAATCATCCATAGATGAGGATGTACAACCATGCATGCACCTTGTTCATAGTTTTGTATATAGTCTTTTAGTTTATTTTTACCTTTGAATAGATAAAATCCTGGGATTGAAGTACCTATTGCATTAACACAACATAAAATAGTTATCCACTCCCTGCTCTTGGGAAAAACCTTTGTCACATTTCGGCTCCCTCTCTTGGCAATTACTCGCATGCCACAATTCCTCCCTGCCTATAAACTTGTTTCATCACAGTTCCATATATGGTCTTCTCCATAAGAATGTTTATCGTAAGCACTAGAAAGTGTGTCATATAACTTTCGCACAACTGTAGGGCACAAATTTAATTCTTTGTCTCTGTCAAGGCCCTCAGAAGTACGCAATGCAAGTTCTGGATGCCTTTTTTTAAACCCAAACCACCATGATTTACTAGGAAACCCATATTTGAATGGGTTTGGCCTCCCTTAACAGATTTGAGCAACTGTTGATTTGAGTTATATCAACTCTATCCCATGTCTCAATTGGGCCATCTCTTTACACCACTCAACCAGCTTGGGCTCCTCCTCCTTAGTCATAACTGTAAGAGGCCCTCTATGTTTTGTGTGAGTCAGTCCATTTATCCAATAATGTATTGATGAGGGAGGAATAACATGTTTTTTTGAAGATTCCCGAACTAAGTATAAATTAAACTCTATGTCATCAATTGCAACTAACATTTGTTCTTTTGTCCATCCTCTTATAGCACTAATATTTTTAGTTGAGATTGCTCCTTGGACTATTATTGATGGTGGTTCTGTGGCTGATGGTGTGTTAACATCAGCTGCTGTCACATGGTCGTCCTCAACAATGTTCCCTAGTGAATTACTGGCATTGACATCAGCTGTCCTGTCCTCATCAAACGATGTACATCGCAGCTGCGCACCCCTTGTCACTCTCCTACCACTTCTCCTTATACGAGCAAAGTAACTTGCTTTTTCCATAGATGCAACAACCTGTAAAATTATTGCATGCATTTAGACATTAGAATATTTGTAAATTATGCTTTATTACTTTTGCAAAACTACTTTTCCTTTATTACAAGAAATTATAAACATGTATGTTACATGAAATCAACTTGCATTACTTCATAGTCTCTCATTGCAAATTACTTCATAGTCTCTCAATTGCCTACCTGTTCATCAGTTTAGCAACTTTTATATGGATTCATTTAGGATTCTATGATAGAAGTTGCAGTGCAGTTGAAAGTATTATTCAACAATCAGTTTCCAAGGATTTTGCTTAGAATTCCCTTATAGCAACTTGGGCTTATAAGGATGCATTTCCAAAATTGCTTCCATAATGTAAGGATAGGAACTAGCTAAGGCATAAGCAAGTGAAATGTGCACATATATTTTGTTTCAAATATCATTTTCCATTCTTTTCCTGTTTGGCATTGCCAAAAATGTCTCAGTAGTGAAACTTCTCCATTGCAGTCCATGGCCACCATTCCAGGCATAGTAATTAGTTTGGAAACTCAAACAAAATATGGTCATATGCTCCAGAAGAGTGTTATGCCTGTCATAATCACAGTAAGGTTGGGCATAAATTCTATGTTGGGAACAACTTGCAGCTGTGATTAGCCTTGGAATGGACTTATCAGTCATAAAAAGTATTAGAAAATTGAACTGAAAAAATTAAGTATGTTGAGGGAATTCATTTTTTTTATTTTAAGGAATGGTTTTAAATTTTCTAAATCGCTATATTTAGAACCTACTTTTTATTCAATGGCTATTTATGAAACCATCCAGCTATCCTTTTAGCAATTATGGCCAGAAAGATCATGTAAAAACTATGATAAATGAAAACAATGAAAACAATGAAAACAGAACTGTAAGAAGAATGACTTTCAATGGCTGTTTGTTAAACCATCGAGGTATCCTTCTAGCAGTTATGGCTAGACAGATCATGTAAGAAATATGATAAATGAAAACAATGAAAATAGAACTATAAGAAGAATGAGTTGTAATTGATATAACTAACCTAGATATATTGGCAACTATTTTGTGATGTTGTCTTCATGCTTGCTGAATAGTTTGAAAGCATAAGAAGCAACTTCAATAGTGGGTGGACTTATTTTATAGTTTTTGGCACTTAAATTTAATTGGTGGACATGGATGCACATGGATTGCAATGGCTTCATTTTGAATGTGTGGTTTGGATTTAATTTGATGTGATCTAATGGTTGGCAAATGGTTATTTGTTGATCCATGTGCTTGATCTATTTTAATGAGAAATAAAGTGAGTTGGGTGTCATTTATTGAACAAATTAGGTTCAAATGTTATTGGGTTGGGTGTCATTTATTGAACATAGGGTGTTTAGTTGTTGAACAACACAACAATTATGGATGACATACATTCCCTTTTGTTATGGGTATGTAGGCATGTTTATTTGGGATGCAAAGCTGCAGTTCTGATGAGTGGGGGTTGAAGTGACTGCTGCTTTGTACTTCTGGAATAGATCATTTTGGAAGCCTTGATGGTTTTAGCTGTTTTCTAGTTGGGTCAATATGGTTTGCAATCTTAAGTAGTAAAATACTATTTATGGACAGTTGTGGGCCCAGTCAATGTATGGGGAAATTTTGGAAATAAGTTAATACTTATTTATACTTAATGTTATTTATTTTTATTTAAATATTGGTTTCAAAAGCCTCAATTTATGGTGGTTTTGTGGGACCAGTACTGGTCCCTACACAACATTAGGAATCTCTCCCCTAAGTAACAGACCCTACCAAAATTTTATGCACATCGTCCAATTTGGTAAACTGATTTTTGAAGCATGCATTAGAGAAAAATAGACACATACTAACAACTAAATCTCATATCAAATGATCTACAATAGTATCATATGAATATCTTCGTTGCAATATTGTCATGATCCATTTAATTGTGAATGTCTTGAAATATGTACAAAAGATACATGTCATAGTAATTCGTACTTTGTTGGCCATTAATTTATGTATTGTTCTCAGCGCACAATAGGGATGGAATTCAACACTTTTTATGGGGAGATTTTCTCGTCAAATATAATTAAAAAATCATAAAAAGTCAAGATTTTGCAAAAAATCTAGATCGATTTGTTGAAACAATGAAAATAATAGAGGAAGAGAAATGTGAAGTCAGTCACATGAAAATATTAGAGGAAGAGAAATGTGAAATCAGTCACATTTGATGGGTAGTCTGTTTCGAAATTCCAACCTTGCTTTCGCACAATGCATTTAAGGAACAATTAACACATCAATTTCCAAATCTGCCCTTGTGGAAAAAATCGTAAGCGGGTTTTAGCAAACAAATTCCATGAACTGATTTGCTTGTCCACCCTTCTGTTTTAAGGGAAGATTATGGACGATCTCGCTTTTACATCAAAGCATCAAGAGGAGGTAAATGTTAGTCGCTTTCAGTTGATGTTGATGCAAAAAGTTCATGCCAGTTGACGACATTTTACCAGTCATGCACCCATTTAATTTCCACATCACCGTGTGATTTTTGGCTGCAAACAAACAAATGTTTTCTTTCTAACTTTCAGGTGTGCACAAAATCCCCAAAAAAACTGGGCAGGAAGGCTGTTCGCAGTATAAAAACATGTTGACAAGAAAACATCGTTTCCAAGATAATCGAAGTCATTTTCTGACGTTTTTGTACATTGAAGCTGACCAATTCGAAGCTAACGAAAAACAATGGCTGACCAATTCGAACCCAACGAGAAACAATGCATTTTGAAGACAATGTATCTGATTTTAGCCAACGGACTAATTGAATTATATCTTACACATCTAAATACCTATCAAATTTGAGATTTTTATTGAAAATTTATATCTAAAAATCTTGTTTGGAAAAACAGTTTCAAATTCATGATGCTTGGAAGAACAAGCCTAACCAGCATCCTGAAAATTCATGTGCTTGTACCGACCACCAAAATTACCAGGAAAGAATTTAGATGATTTCATTCTTGTTGTTTGGAACATTGGAAGCCCAGGGAAATCGGAGTATCCATAAGTGAGCAACTTTCATCTAATTTTTATACTGGTTGTTTTTAATATGAGGCAATAAAAGTTTTTCATGCGAGGAGATAAGTTAAATAAGTTACTAAATAATTTTATGAAGTTTAATTTTATTGGAATCATTAAAAAAAAAAATCTTGAGGTGAAGAAATAGGTTAGTAGATGAAGATTATAAAGTTGGATTTTATTGGAGTAATAAAGTTATTTTGAAATGTGAAGAAATAAGTTAATTAATTAATATATTTTTTCTCTAATTCTTGGTCCAGTTAAATGTAGTCTTTTTTTTGGGTCAAAAATAATTCTCTTTTGTTAGGTCTCTATAATACTAGATTTCCCCATTACTATTATCATTGTATCTCTAATTGTTACTGTTCTGCCCCTATTGTCCCCATATTGTTATTACTGTGCCCCATAGAATCCCACTATTATTATTTTTGGGGCTTTATATTATTATTGTTAGCTCGGTTTTGGTAATATTGTGACCCCTTATACTGCTATATATAAAAAAAAGGTTTTGTCATTTTAATCATCTAAGAATTTTTCATTTGTGTAATGTAAAGGAGGCTTCCCCCTCGAAGAGGCTTATTTCTATGGCGTTGATCTATCTTTTCTATCTTTTTGTGAGCTGGTTTCATAACATTTGGTATCAGAGCTTTGGATTTTAGGGTTTCACTACTCCAAACAAGTCATCATGGCATTTTCGATATAACTTTTTTCCAAGGATGCTTCAGAAGCTAAAACAAACACCCGTTTGAAACGAAACCTCACTCAACCTTGGGACCGAATTTCAGATATTTTCTCGCTATATTATTGAAGATATAATCTGAGGAAGTTAGGGTCTTTGCAGACCCCCAAATTACATTCGAAACAGGGGACCATGGGAAAATCGTAATAACATTTTTCTTTGAGCATTCGATTGAATTTTCGTAAGAAATATAGAAAGAGGACAGACTACAGTTTTTGTGGGTATCATTTTCAGGACCTAAGGTTCAAACAATGACCTGTGGTATGTCATACAAGTTCACTTTGCTGAACCTATCTATACTTAGGTCATTGTGATAGATTTGACATAACTCTTGATTGGAGAATCCAATATTGATCAGACTTGCGGGGTTAGAAGGTTACTCAAAGGGTTACCACAGGAAGAAATTTTAGACCTTGGAGATCTGCAATTAAAAAGATACATTAGAATCAATATCGAACTCCTACAAAGTGAAAAATGGTGTGCATTTTTTTTTAAATTTTTGCATAAGCTTGGTTTGAAAAATTAGTTCAAAGGAATTCAAAGGGAATAGTGAAGCATTATTGTTGGTAATTGATGCCCTAAAGAAAGGAAATTGAAACACCTAGTAAGCAACCTGAAAGCTCTAGCATGACTCATGAAGAAGAGGAAGAAATGCAACATGATATATCAAAATTACGAGACCAAGTGGAACAAATTTCACTTGCACAAAAAGTAACAAAAGCTAAGATGGATTGTTTAAAGAAAGATGTAGAAGCTAAGATGTATGGCATGGAAACTAAGATGGATGATTTAAAGAAAGTGTAGAAGCTAAGGCGTAGAAGCTAAGATGGACGATTTAAAGAAATGAATGGAAGATTTGAATATAGATTTGAAGGAATATTTGACAAAGTTTCTACAATGAATGATTACTAAGGGTGAAATGGTAGTAAAGAAAACTCATGATGAGAACAAAATAAATGTTAATCATGATTTGATAGACTCTAACGTTGGATCGAAGAACCACCATGTTCCAAAGATTGATATGATGAAGTTTGATGGCAAGGATCCTGGAACATGGATATTACAGAAGGAGCAATTTTCCGATCTCCATAATGTGCAAAACACACAAAAGATACGCATTGAAACTTTATATTTGAAACCAAATTAGTTTGTATGGTATCGGTGTCTTTTCTCTCGTAAATGAATTGTCACTTGGGTTATTTTTATGGATGAAATGGTAACACATTATGGACACAAAAAGAAACACCTTTTTGAGCCAATTGATAATTCTCAAACAAAACGGTTCAATGATGGAGCACATTGAGGACTTCCAAAGATTGAATATAAGGTAAAAGATATTCCAGAGGAGCATAGGATTGATGTGTTTATAGGAACTTTAAAAGATAACATCCAACATGAGGTTCGCCTTTGGGAACCAGATTCATTGGAGAAGGCATTCAGGTTGGCAAGAAAAATAGAAAGCAAAATTATGGCAACAAGGAAGCCTGCCACTCACAATCATAAAGATGGAAGTGTTGTCACTCCTAGCCATCCACAAACAACAAGGTTTAAACCACAAGAATTGGAAGAAAAAAAAGCAAAATGGCTTTGTTATAGTTGTGATAACAAATACATTAAAGGTCAAAAGTGTGCCGAGAAGAAATTATTTTACATAGATTGTGAAGAGGAGGAAGAAAAGGAACAAGAAATGTCAAAAGAGGAGGATATACACTAGGAACAAACCCTAGAAAAGGAAGAAATGAATCTGACCATATCTTGTAATGCATTGGCTAGAAGTAGAACTCCTCAAGCTATTAAGATAGAAGGGCATATCAAGAAGAAAAAGGTAATAGTGTTGATTGATTCAGGAAGCATCCATAATTTTATTCATTGTAAGATAGTGAAGGAATTGAATTACTTCATATATCTAGCACCAAAGTGTCAAGTGATGGTTGCAAGTGGAGGAACCATAAATTGCTCAAGAAAGTTCCATAATATCATGTTATCCATTGGGAAATATGTATTGAATAGCCCAATGCTTTCCATTCCAATGGGTGGTGCTAATGTTGTACTAGGAATCCAATGGTTACAATCATTGGGTACAATAACTTTTGATTTTCAAGGACTTTTCATGAAATTCTCTTCAAAAGGAAAGGAAGTTGAATTAAGGGGTATCACAGGGAAACTAGGAACAGGGAAAATTTTAAGAACCACCCTATATTTATATGTATAATAAGTGGGCTAATCCCCATGATACATAGGAAAAATGGGAGGCGATTTTATCAATAATATAATATGTATATATAATTTTTTTTCCGAATCTCTCACTACATTATATTATCCTATATAGTGATGGAGAATCTTTCACTAAATTATAAAATATTGTAAGATCTTGGAAAATCTTTTACTGAATAATAAAACATTGTCAAGTCTTAGCAAATGTCAAAGTATGAAACCATATATGATAATAAGAAAACATATTCATTAAACTGTAATATACTAACATACATGTTTGGAAAAAAGAAATAAATTTTTCTCTTCCTACAAACAATGTTCCAAGTTTTAGTGTTCGTGTTTGCCAAAGTTTTTACAATACACTCTTTCATATCCTTCTATTAGTTTTGATAATATTCCTCAACAAAGTTCTTGTAGGTGTTGATATTGACCATGAGTTCTGTGAAGGTATGAGAGATTAATCTTTTCTTTACAACATTTGTCAAGCTACCACTTTTTGTAAGTTATCAAATTTCTTTCTTATTCCATAGACTCCAACTATGAGATATAAAAAACACATCAAGTTTGTTTACCCCAACACGCCAACAAGTAGCATACCCTGACTATATTATATAATAAAGTATTAGGTATCCCAAAGGCTTGAAGGAGATCTAATTGAAAGAAGTGACCATTGTGAGAGGCCTTCCAATCAATATATGAATATATAAATGTAGATTTATTATTACTTTAATTGAAAATCTTCAATAAAATAATAAAATTTAATTACGTCTTTCCCAATCTAAATTGCTTATTAGCATAATTAACTACCCTCATATGTCTCAAATTTCTTAACAACATTGCAACATGTAGATTAATTTCCTTTTTGGTGAAAAATCTCCATCGTTTAGGAAAATATGGTGTAGTGGCTCCAACCCCTACAGATCATTAGGACAAACTAAGAATAGAATAGAAGATGAAAGTGTACAAACTAGCTTATGTTTCAAACAACTAATCATTAGTACCTAAACATTTTCATGAAGATATCATATTTAAAATGTTTGAAAAATGGTGGGAAATCTTCGGTGACGGTGATGCGGAAAGAGTGATAAGGTTTCACTATTTTGCTTTTTTTTTTTTTAAATCATAAAAGCCAATATTAATGGAGATATTTGTATTTTCTACCAAATTTTGTGAAGTGACTAAATGTAGCTTTAACCATTCACCTTAAGATGTTTTTACAATATAATTTCCTAAGTATATTTAATATCTTCATTATCATAAAAACCAACCTATATCCATCATAACTCCAAATCGAGCACACTTAGAGGGATGAAATCTATTTATCCCTCTGAGCATAGCCATAATTAAGATCAATCTAAGATGATAGAATTTCCCCTTTAAATAGTCTATGCTCACATGAATACCACGGTATTACCATGGGTCAATACCATGGGTTATCATAAACTTAGTAATTTATAAAAATAATAAAATTAATAATTGATTTTTATTTTATTTTTTATTGTAACCAAGTTAAAATGTTTAACATACATTAAATTACAACATCCATTTTTACTCTTGATCCACCAAGCTCCGAGAGGGATCAAATATTTTTTCACTCTATGCTAGTTTGCATATTATGATATTTGATCCCTCTCAGGGCCTAGTAGATCCAGAGTTAAGATAGATCTATGTTGGTTTAATTCCCCCCTTTAAATAGGCTACATTCCATGTGAATACCATGGATCAATACCATGCGCCATTTTTAATTTTGTTATTACTAATATTAGGGTTAATAATGTTTTTTTGCATGGTATTAATAATAATCTAGCCCATGGTATTTGGCCCATAGTATTTTACTCATAGCTTTCACCTAAATATAACACATTTTTGAGTGTTCGTACATATAAGGTGAATTATGGATTAAATATAAAAAAATGTTTTATTTATTTACCATGCCTCTCGTTTATTTATATTTTTATTAATTTACCATACTTCTTTTACAAATATGGTATTTGGCCCATAAGATTCACTTAAATAAAACCTATTTTTGAGCCTTTATAAATAGGAAGAAGGTTATGGACTAAATATAAAAAGAGGTTTTATTTATTTATGATACCGCTAGTTTATTTATATTTTTATTTGTTTACTATACCTTTTAGTAAGTCTAAAAAGAGGTTTTATTTATTTACCATTCCTCCACTTTATTTATACTTTTATTTGTTTACACCCTTACATGTATATAAGGTGACTTCTGGAACAAATATAATTATTTATTTATTTATTTACCATACCTCTCTTTTATTTATATTTTTATTAATTTACCATAGCTCTTTTATAAATATGGTATTTGGCCCATAGGATTCACTTAAATAAAACCTATTCTTGAAAATTAGGGTGAATGGAAGTTTGTAACTCCTAATTTCAAGGGCTAAATTGTTAGGATATTCCGACAAGTAGGAATGGTCAAGTATAACTTGGTCTAGTATAGAGTTAGGTAAAGTGTGTTTCTTTGACATGTACATTTGTAACTTACAATCCGACGGTCACGATATGTATTGATCCGACGGTTCATTCTCTCCTCAGTATTACCGACACTTGATCCGTGGCTTGACACGTGATTGGTCCATGAATTCTATTTAAAGCGCATGGAGGGTCATTTGTAGGTTCACCGTGCATGAGAGAAGCTTATGTAAATTTTTCATTCTTTTATTAATAAATTGCCTGTAGTAGCCACGTTGGCACATGTTGTGGACTGTTTCCCTCTCTGAGGGTTTTAACCACGTCAAAATACTAGTATATTGATCTGTGATCTGTTTTTGAGCGGTGTTCTATTGGTGTTCTATCTAAGGAACTTACCCTGTATATTCCTACATGGTATCAGAGCTATTTGAGGGCCGCGTCAGTTGTTGATCCAAATCTGAAGCCGGTAGAACTGGATGCGATTGCCATCTCCTAGATCTGTTGTTTCTGACTGCTTTCGGGCCGAGAGGACTGCTATTTTGTGTTGGGAGCATCTGTTCGAGTGAGGAAGCCCTTTCGTTTCACGCGAAAAGGTTTTCGGTAGCCCTAGCTGCATCATTTTTTAGATCTGGAGGTATACAGTGTTTATTTGCAGTTTACTGTTATTTTCTCTCTGTTTATTTCGGTTTCGGTTTATTTAGTTGTTTTTTTTAGCGGATCTATACCTTTCATTTCTGCGTATGCTCTTTGCCCTACGACTCTGTGTGATCTGGGCAGATCAGAAACAAAAAGGAAGAATTTTTCTCATGCGTATGCTCTTTTCCCTGCACTTTAGTGTGATCTTGGAAAATCAGAAACATTGAGGAAAATATTTAGTTTCCGGATAAAGCTAACTTTAAGCCATAAGGCTTGTTTTTTTTTCATGTCCATGTTGGGTTTTGTGCTTTTCTTTTGTAGAGAGAAAAAGAGCTTTCTCAAGCAAGCACACAATCCAAAGCATCCATGACTAAAAGAAAACAAAGCCCCCCCCCCCTCTCTCTCTCTTTCTCTCTCTCTATTTTTTGTAATAGCTCACTGGTTAAGTAATTAAAGAGAGTAGAGGTCTTGTGTTCAAATCTCCTTTTTGTTGAAAAAGGAGCGTTTTTTTTCATTTCCGCACATTCCCGCACTTTGTCGGTGCCTTCATCAATTTTTTTTAAAAAGGTCATAACTTCTTCATCCCGAAGCCGTTTTCATAACCGTTTTTTTTGAACCAGCCTAATTTTTCAAGCTCTTTCCATTGGAACACTTAGTTTCAGCATATATATCTTTAGTTTATGTCAAAATGGAAAGTTCATGCCAAGTTATCCTTGACAGCACCAACTACTTCCAATGGTGGTCCTACATTGTGGATTTACTTAGAAGTAAAGGTCTTTACCGAATAGCCACAGCCAAGAAACCAAGCCAAAAGATGAAGATAAAGTAGCCAAATGGGAAAATAGGCAAGATTAAGTACGTGGGTTGATAGGGATGTCCATCTCTCCTGATCTTAGATTCCATATTGCTGAACTTGTTACTCCTGATAAAGCAATGGAGCAGTTTTACTAAAGTTTTTGGAATAAAAAATGAACTTAGAGCCCATCAACTTGAAAATGAGTTGCTTACATTAAACCCTAATTATTTTTCTTGCATTGAAGATTTCTTGTCCAAGTTCAAGACCATTAGACTTCTCTTGGAAGGTGTTAAAGTTAAGAAAGAATACAGTGCTCTTATCTATTGCATTCTTACTAAGTTGGGACCAGCCTACTCTGTGTTTGTTTCCACCTTCCATTCTATAAGAGAAGCCTTCATTCCTCAAGGACATGACTACAAGCCCCCTTCCTTTGATGCTTTTTGTGATTCTTTAATAAGAGAACAAGAAAAACTATTACACCTTGGTCTTCTTAATCTTGGGAACTCTTCTAAGAAAGCGTTGTTCGCCCAGCAACAACCAAACTCAAAGAATCCTAAGAAGTCATATCCTAAAAAGAATGGTCCTAAACCAAACAAGGGTCCTAAGCAATTTCAGCCTCAAAATGAAAAATCATTTAACCATAATGATAAGACAAATAAAAACAAAGGCAAGAAGACTGATAGACATTGCAACTTTTGTAATCGAGATGGCAACTTAGAATCTAAATGCTTTAAGAAGATGGAAGCCTTGGAAGCAAAAATGAAGAAGCATAACATCCATTTGGAGCACACTTCAAATTCATCTTCAGGAATGGCACTTTCTGCATGTGGTTGTCAAGCATCTCGGTCTGGCTATGTATTAAATGTCTCTTCTTCCTCTCATTCTCATGAATGGCTCATTGATTCTGGAGCTTCTTATCACATGGCCAAAAATAAAGCCATGTTTTCTTCTTTAAATGATTGTAACACCAAAAATATATATGTTGGTGATAATATATCTCTTAGTGTTGTAGGACTGGAACTGTTCATATAATGGTCAATTTAATGATGTATTTTGTGTTCCAACCTTATCCTGCAACCTTCTATCTGTATATCAGATAACTCATTCAGGTGAAGATAAAATCGTTGAATTTTCACCTCACGATGTTGTAATTAAGGACCTAAGAGCTAGACAGATTTTAGCCACTCGCATTGCTGATAATTCCACAAGGTTGTATACGTTTCACAGCTTTGGGTAATCAAATCTTCCCTCAGTATTTGTTGCTCATAATGATGAAGTGAGCAAACTTTGGCATGAGCGATTTGGTCACTTAAACTATCTCTCTCTTCAGAACCTATGTAAAGAAAATATGGTGAAAGGTCTTCCCATGGTATCTTGCAGAGATGGTGTTTGTTCCAAATGTGTACCTGGAAAACGTCATCGGGACAATTTTGAAAAACATGCCTCTTGGCACGCCTCGTCCCCTCTACAGCTTGTGCATAGTGATTTGTATGGTCCACTTTCAGTTGTTTCCTTCTCTGGCTACAAATATTTCTTAACTTTCATTGATGATTTCTCCAGACGCACTTGGGTATATTTCTTAAAACTCAAGAGTGAAGTATTTAACAAATTCTTGGCCTTTAATGCCTTTGTTGAAAAACAATCTGGACATCAAATTCTTAAGCTAAGATCAGATAATGGCGAAGAATATGTTAAAAATGACTTCATCAACTTTTGCACTGAGCATCGAATCCAAATGCAACATATTGTTCCATATACTCCACAACAAAATGGTGTAGCTGAAAGGAAGAATCGCACCTTAAAGGAAATGGCTAATTGTATGCTTCAATCTAAAGAACTTAGTCTTAACTATTGGGCAGAAGCAGTTAACTGTGCAAATTACATACTAAATCGCACTCCTACTAAAGCTTTAAAGAACATCACTCAGAAGAAGCATGGAGCTCAATTAAACCAGATGTAAGTCACTTTCGTGTTTTTTGGAAGTGAAGCATGGGCCCATATTCCAGATGAGAAACATAAAGCTTTAGAACCTAAGAGTGAAAAATGTATTTTTGTTGGATATTCTGAAGATGTCAAAGGATATAGACTTATTCCACTTAAGTCCAAAATGTTATCATTAGAAGAGATGTAAAGTTTGCTGAAAATATATCGGCCTACGAGCCTAGTTCGGCGAATGTGCCACCTCTCTCTCTCTTTCTACTTTTGAACTATTTCTTTCTTCAGATGAGAAAGTGAGGAATGACATCCTCCACCCACCTTCTCAGGATCCTCCTTCAGCACCTCCACCTTCCAAAAATGGGTCTTGCTACTCAGGATGAGCAGGTTGATCTTGCCGGTGATCCTATAGATCAGCGTGTACACGTTCTTCCAGCTCGAGAAGCCTCTTCTTCTACTGGCTCAAGTCTCAGCGAAATTATGATCCTGACACCTTTTTGCAGAAGCGTCACAGCATCCAGATTGGGAAACGCAGCTATGAAATGAGAAGAATATCATTCATGACGATACATGGGATCTTGTTTCCTCTACCGAAGGTGAAACTTGTTAGATGCAATGGGTTTACAGAACCAAGTATGGACCCAGATGGGAAGTTGATAAACTAGTCGTCTGATGCTAGGTTTTTTTTCACAAGTTGAGGCATTGACTACTCTGAAACCTTCTCCCCTGTTGCCAAAATGAACTCTATCCGCCTGTTCTTTCCCTTGCTGCCTCTTTAAAATGGGAAGTCCATCAGATGGATGTTAAATCTGCCTTCTTGCATGGGGACTTGCATGGAGAAATCTATATGGAACAACCCATTGGCTTCATCCAAACAGACTCCAGCCTTGTATGTCGACTTAAGAAATCTCTTTATGGTCTCAAGCAAGCTCCTCGGGCTTGGTATGCCAAAATGGATAGCTTTCTTTTAGAATCTGGCTTTTCTAGGTGTTATTCTGACAATACTGTCTACACCAAGAAAGTGGGCAACTCTCTTATCATCCTTGTTCTTTATGTTGATGATCTTATTCTTACTGGTAGTGATCCCAACCTTATAAACCATGTGAAGTCCAGCCTTAAAAAGAAATTTGAAATGACAGACTTAGGACACTTATTTTCTCGGTCTTCAAGTCTTGCAATCCAAGGAGGGTATTTCCCTTTCCCAGTCCAAGTATGCTTGTGATATTCTTCGTCATTTTCACATGGAAGATTGTAAGCAAGCTCCTTCTCCCTTTCAGTCTGGAGTCAAACTTTCAGTCTCTTGTACTTCTCCTGAAGTTGATGCTACCTTATACCGTCAACTTGTAGGAAAACTCTTGTATTTAACCCATACTCGTTTTGACCTTTCCTTTGCTGTTGGCCTTGTTGCTCGTTTTATGTAAAACCCCCGTGAAAGTCATTGGAAAGCAGCTAAAAGAATACTTCGTTATGTTCGAGGTACAGTACAGTTTGGGATTCATTACAGTGCCAAAGCAGCTCCTCTATTAGTTGGTTTCACTGATTCTGATTGGGCTGGTGACCCTGATGATCTGAAGTCTACTGCCGGTTATGTCTTCACTCTTGGTTCAGGACCTATTACATGGGCTTGTAAGAAACAGGCTGCCATTTCTCTTTCGTCAGCAGAAGCAGAGTATCGTGGTGCCGTGAAAGCTAGTAAGGAAGCCTTGTGGCTTCGTCAGATCCTATCAGAATTGGGCTTTGAGCAGCAGCATCCGACTACACTTTGGTGTGATAATCAAAGTGCCATTCAGCTTTGCAAAGATCCAGTTCAGCATCAGCGCAGCAAACACATTGAACTTCACATGCACTTCATCAGAAAGCTCATTCATGACCATGTTCTTGAAGTGCAATATTGTTCAACAGATGATCAGGTTGCAGACATCTTCACAAAGGCTCTCACAGAGGCGAAGTTCACTAAAATTCGATATATGCTTGGAGTTCAGGAAGTTGTCACTAAGGGGGGATAGGCGCTAGTGCCTCCTTCCTTCTCCTATTGTGTCATATTTGTAAATCCTTCAATCCTATCCCAAGTTGTTCTTAAGGGGGGATGTTAGGATATTCCGACACATAAGAATAGTTAAGTTCAACTTGGTCTAGTATAGAGTTAGGTATAGAGTTAGGTAAAGTGTGTTTCTTTACCGTTGTACATTTTGTAACTTACAATCCGACGGTCACGATATGTAGTGATCCGACGGTTCATTCTCTCCTCGGTATTACCGACACTTGATCCGTGGCTTGACACCCGATTGGTCCATGAATTCTATTTAAAGCGCATGGAGGGTCATTTGTAGGTTAACCGTGCATGAGAGAAGCTTATGTAAATTTTCATTCTTTTAGTAATAAATTGCCTGTAGTAGCCACGTTGGCGTAGGCCGTGGACTGTTTCCCTCTCTGAGGGTTTTAACCACGTCAAAATACTGGTGTATTGATCTGTGATCTGTTTGTGAGCGGTGTCCTTTTGGTGTTCTGTCTGAGGAACTTACCCTGTAAATTCCTACAGGTTTGATACTCCGCATTCTAACAGAACAGAGTTTTTCTAATTGAGTCGATTGTAATTTGGAGCAGACTTGCCACAGTTGTTTCGGTGCATCCGGTTTTGGTGTTTTGGTGCATCATTTTTTGGTATCAGAGCCTGGCTCTGTTGAAATGATTGGTTTGTTTAATTTTGAATTGGGATTGATGGTTGAATAGCGTTCAATATTGAATAACCATTTCTGTTGAGTCATGATAAAATGCAGGTTTTGATTTACTATTCTGAAGATGAATGTATGATTACGTGGAGCGTCCAAGAAATTAGAAACACAATTGAGAATTCATTCTAGAATTCCAAGCAGTGAGAAGGGATTGAAGACAGAATTTTGCAGAGGCGTTGTTGAGGTAATCCCTTTTGTTAGCATATCCAGGTTTATTTTGGATTCCTTGCGCTGTTGTGATATGTTAGAAAGTGCAGATATAATAAATATTGGCTATGGCATTATTTAGTTAGAGCTTTATATTGCAATCCGTATTTGTTCTGAGTTGAATGTAAATATGGGCGCACTTGTTTGATTGGTCTTTGAATCTGATATTGAAGGCGTATATACAAGATTTGAGTTTGAGTTTGAAGGCACATATGTGGTGTGGAAGTGTGTAAATCTGAATTGGAAATGCAGGTTTTGAATTTTGGTAAGATGATATGTTTTTGAAGAATAGAATATTGTAGTCTTTGCATTGAAATATTATTGCAACTAACAGAAAAAGGAAGCTGGTGAAAGTTTCTAGGTGAAACATAGAGGTGGCAGAACCTTGAGGAAATCCAATAGAGATTGGATAAGGAAGACAGTTGTGAACAGGGAGATGAGTTGAAGCCAGGAAGAGCAAAGAGAAGTGCTCAAAGGAGGTTCTGGAGATATAGAACCAATTGCTTGCCAAAAGACCGAGTGAGGAGGGCTTGGTGAGGTAAGTGGCGGCAAGATAGGACTTGCTGCTGAAGAGGCTTTAGTACAACTCATGGTGATGGAAAGGATGATGACTAGTGACAGTCGTCACAAAGGTTCTGAAATAAACCACAGCAGAGGACAAAAGGAGAAGGATGCCAAAGTAGTTGGCATACAGAGACAGTTAAGCAAAGAGGAATATGAAAGGGAGAAGGCTGAGATAGCAGTTCAGCTTGAGGTGTTAATGGAGATGTTGCAAAGAAATGAGGAAAACCAGAAGCATGGTTATGTCATGAGGAAGAAGTTGAGGTGGCAGATACTACAAGAGAAGTGGAATCATCAGGTAAATTTGCAGTTGATAAAGGAAATAAGGGAACTTGAACAGGTCATAGATGCCAGACAGAAGAGAGAGAAGCTCGAAACAGTTGAGCTACAGCAAAATGAAGATGCTGATGAAGATGTTGAAGTTTCATTATGTTACCCAGAGACTGGACCATTACGTTTTGAAAGTGATGAAGAGCTAGAGGAGTTGAATCATATGAATGATTCAAAGCAGCCCAAAGATTTGATGACTGAAGCATCAAATAAGACCGTAAGGTCTTGTGATTTTAAAACTAATGATTTGTGTGTGATTGCAGGTTTGGAAGAACATCTACTGAAGGATGTTAAGGAAGATTTAGCAGAAGAAAGGCCATGTGAGGAAATGGAAGATCGTGTAAAATTTCCGAAATCCACTCCAAGTAAAATCATTGAGTTATATAGAGAAATGGATTTCCAAAGGAGGAAATTGGAAGAACAGAGGATGAATGTCCAGGATAGATTGCTGAAGAAGGATGACAAAGCGATTGTCATAAATGATAATTAGGAAGAAATTGCAGAAGGTGACGAGCAAAGGAATGTTGCAGAGGGAAAGGAAGTTCGGGAGGCCGCAACATTCATAGTGACAGCTAGAACAACAAGTGAGGAGCAAGCAAGAACGAGAATTCAGCAATCAAGGGATGGAAACAATCAGCAAAGAGAGGACATACTGGACAGAGAAATTGAGTTGATAAGGAGGTTAATGGTAAAACCATCCCAGAGAAAGACAGCCGAAAGAAAGAAAAGGAACGACAACAAGGGAATGACAGTGAAAGATTGCAAGAGCAGAGCAAGTGGAGCACTACAGCACAAAATATGGAAACCGGGAAGACAACAGCAGATGACAATAGCAGTGAAGCAATCGACAAGCATGAAAGGATTACAAAATAAAATTTGGGATCCAGGAGGAGACTTATGACCAGGTGGTCATGAATTTTTTTTTACATGGGGAGTCTGATGCAGGAGCATCAAGACCTTTTTCTCCATCTGTAAATATGGGGTGTGATAATGTTAATTTGATAAAATTGGGTGTGATTGAATAATATTTTATTAATTAATTTTGAATTAAATAGGAGAAGGTGAGGATTTATGTAAATATCCTTTTATTAATAAAAGGATATGAGGGAAATTTAATTAATTGAAGGATTTTAGGGATAAACACCTATCCTGTAGGGATGTTGAGAGATTTAGGGGTTGTTGAGGATTTTAAGAGATTGAGCATTTAATTAAATGATTTTGTTTAAATTGTATAAATAGGAGGGCTTTTTGTGAGAAAAAGATATGTGAGAGGATTGAGAGCAGCTTGATCAGCCAAGGCTGTAAGCCTCTGGCAAATAGTAAGGGCCATGAATATTGGATATTTGGCCAGGAAGGAAAATTTGTACTGTAAGTATTTGGTGTGTTAATACAGTGTTTGGTTTTTTTCTGTATGTTCATTATCGAATTGTGTAAAATTAAATTTGGTGTGAATAAAAGGGAATTCAATCCTTTTAAGTTCTGGAATATTAAGATTGTAAGGAATTGAGTTTAGTTCCTGGGAAAGGAGTTTAACATTGCAGAATCTTATTAAACTGAATCGATTGCTCGATCCTCAATTAGTAGTTATGGTGGTAAAGAAAGTATTTTCGCCTTTCTAGTTTGATTGGGTTATATATATCCTGGGTAAGAGAATTGAAATTGGTTCAGAGATTGAAGAAATTGGGATAAATAGCAATTAATCATGAAGGGCGTTGTTGATTGAATGCAGTTGAAGGCGTGATAAACTGTTGCAGTGGAAAAATCGATGTGTATCAAGATCGATTAAGCCTTTGCTGTAGCGTTAAATTGATGTTTGCTGTGTGTTGAATTGATTAAGAAATGAAAAACATGTGTTAAACTCCCATTTTCGTATCTCAAACCCGATCGATTGAAGAGATCCACACCTGTAGTTTTTGATCTCCTCGGTACACTTTCGCCTCCGTCTTATTGGGATTGCCGAGCTTTTTCCTTGGCGCATTGATTTACATGTTATAATCTGGAGCGTTTGCTAATCTTGAGCGAGTGTTATTTCATGTGAACATGAGCGTGAATTACTTGTAAATTCACGGTGCAGGATTAACAGAAGCGTCATCATTAGCATGGAACATAGATGCCTTCCTTCAAAGACCACTTCACATTCGAGGAGAGGAAAACTGAAGTACAAAAAGTATGTGAAAAATATCCCGACAGATCGCCGGTGATTGTAGAGAGGGTTTCAAGGACTGATTTGCCTGAACTGGATAACAAGAAGTTTTTGGTTCCTCGGGATCTAACTGTGGGACAGTTCATCCACATCCTTAGTGACAGATTGCATTTTGAAGCATGGTTATTGCATGGTTATTGACAGATTGCTTGCGTAGCTTGTTTGAATGTTGAATTATTCACTATGGTTTTCATGCTTTTTAACTATGTGTGATATGTGGCTACATACATGGGTGATTTCATATTCTTTCAAAGTTACTCCAGATTGATGGAAAGTGCACTGAAAGTGATTACAACTACAATTACACATAAAGAAGAAGCCGAGGAACGACCTTGCAATCGCTGCAACCCACTGCTGGAAGTCATTACTCTGCTTTCGAGTGTTATCAAATTCACAAAATTGTGCATTAAATAAGTCTGTTATTTTGTTATTATTTTGTTAGGCAGCCATGGAAGGAGATTCCAGAGAAAAGAGAACATGTGCCATCGTCAACAGCGAGCAGAAGAATCGTTTGAGTAAGAATGCTTCGGCGGAAGAGGAGATCATGTTTCAAGGGGCCGAGAGTTTAACAATTTGTGTAATTTGATGATTCCAATTGACGGGCTGCGCACTGTATAAGGAATGAACACATTCAGTTCTCCATTTGAATGTAAACAGGGTTTGTCGGTTTGATATTCCGCATTCTAACAGAACAGAGTTTTTCTAATTGAGTCGATTGTAATTTGGAGCAGACTTGCCACAGTTGTTTCGGTGCATTCGGTTTTGGTGTTTTGGTGCATCAATCTGTTTTATGTGAATTAATGCTTAATTTTTGTGTGAAACAGATGGATCTGTAATATTTATGCATAATAAGTATAGTTAATCACCTTCACGGATCTTGGGAAGTTATTAATAAATCTTTTGTAGTTAACTGCTCAGAAAGGATAGATCTGCATGAAGGTAGACCTAGGTCATAAAGGCTTCAAAATATATAGTTTATTGCACAGAAGTATTTAATCTGTGTCTTTTATGCCTGTTAAGTACAATAAAATACCTCTGTGAAGGTCTGAAGTTCATTTCGGTAGATTTTTAGTAGTTAACAGTAAAACTACAATAGGTTTGCCCAAAGGCAGATCTAAGCTACAAGAACCTTAGGAAACCATCACACAGGCCTCTAGGTGTAGAAATATATACAAGTTGTGTCATGTTTGCTTATAGCTATCCAGACATCACTTTGTTAATCATAAGATAATATGCATCTTATTGTATACAAGGTCTCTTAACAAAGAATTGAAGGATTTGTTTTGGTGAAACTCATATGCAGTGAACAGAATGTAGTTGTTAAAATGCGGAATTTTAGAGGGGCAAAATTGTTCTCTAATCTCTAAATTTAACACCACTGCTAGAAAGTAAAAAATCATCCATTTTGAACAAAAAAATTTGCAGGCCTCAGGAATAACCATGTGAAATATTTATTGTGAGCCAAAATTCATTATGAAAAATATAAAATATAAATACAACCCTCAGGATTGAACAAAACATGGCAAAATTCATCGAAAAAGAAATCAAACCTAGAAATAAAATGTACGAAGGAAGAAATAAAACCTAGTCGCAGTTCTTTCTCACATCGAAATCGTTTCCCACTTCACATAGATCTTGAAATATTTTTGCACTATGGTTCCTCATAAGTAGAATTGGACACTTTATTTTTGTGTTATTTATATAGTTAGGGTGAGACATGTTTTTTTATTAGGGCCAACATTAGATTAATTAGATTAAATTTTCACATTACATTTACATTTTACATTTATTTACATCTACATTTACATTTTTATGTTTTTTTACATGAGATCTACCAGATTTCATTAGATTAAATTTTCAAATAACATTAAGTTTATGTTTATGCTTACATTTACATTTACATATTTACGTTTTTAGGTGAGATCTACACCATAGGTTTACGTTTACATTTACGTTTACATTTTTACTTGAGATCTACCCCCATACCGGGTTGTGGAGCGCCTCTCAGCGCAATAAGCTCACTCAATGAGCATTTAATTTTTAGTGGTTAGAATTTTTATTTCTGCATTTTAGTTTGAGGAGGAAGTGACTCCATGAAAACAAAGTTTCATGGAGATTTTATGTAAGTTCATATATTTTTGACTCCATGCCCAATGTTGAAGGATACTAGTCTACAGGTTCTCAGCACCTTGCAAGCAAGGCACTATCCCCAGTTGGAGCCAATGTTATCACTCACTGTTAAATGTGTTTCAGCTGTGTAAAGGGTCAGAAAAACCTGTGAAGTTTGAAATCAGTTTCCAAGCCACAAAGTATCTATAAACTTAATCAGAACCCATTTCATAGTGCTCAAAATAATATTTCCAACTGTATATGGAGGTCCAAAAATGGACTTCTAGATCAAAAGTTAGAGTAGACTGAAGATGGGGGTTCTGTTGCCTTAAAATGAAAGAAAAGAGCATATCAATGGGTCTGAGGCAGAGAAAATATTGCATATCAGTAATTGGAAGGCCCCGGGCACAGTAAATCAGCGATCGACAGTGGGCAGATCTTACAGTCCCGCAATCCCACATATCGCAATCCTGCATCATGACAATCCCATTGTCACACGATATCAAAGTCCCACATCATCGCAATCCCATTGTCCTACGATATCACAGTCCTATAATCCTGCACTCCTGCATCATCGTAGTCCCACAATATCGCAATCCCACAATCCTACATATCGCAATCTTGCAGTACCATGATATCACAATCCTGTAATCCCACATCATCGTAGTCCCGCAATCCTGTATATCGCAATCTCACAATCCCGTGATATCGCAATCCTGCAATCCCACAGTCTCGCATCATCATAGTCCTTTAGTCTCATGATATCATAAAATCGGCGATTGGGAGGCCCAATGGAATATTCTTAAGGAATTGAGGGGGAAAAACTGGCCGATAGCACAAAATCACCGAGAATTTGGGCTTTAATGTTAAAGTGCTGGGAGGGGCCGATTTTATTTAACAAAGGAATTCACAGAAAAACAAAGGGTAGATGGGCCCTTTTCTCTCTCCTCTAAGGGGCCACATGGCAAAATCCTATTGGTCCTAAGAATCCACGGGGCAACTAACGTCATCATGACATGGTAGTACGGAGATGACGTGGCAGTATGGAAGACACGTGGCACGCTGATTGAGCTTTTCTAGGGGTCCTATGGGGGCATTTCTGGGTGAAATGTGTCACCACTCTTAAGGTTCCATGTGGCACTAATGACGTCATTAATCCTGTAATCGGTGATTGTACAAAGCAAAGTTTCCTCCTCTTCCGAAGTATCTCTCAGCTTGCGATTGAGATATGTAAAGACCCTCCCGGATGTGGTTTTTTATTTGTTATATCTTACGAGGATTTCGCGTCCAAACAATCGGCCAGTGCAATGAAAGGAGGTAAAAGGTCCCCCCACTCCTGTGTTGTGATTTTGATATCTTTGGTGGGATAGATCCCACATATCAGTGATCACAAGGATCAAGGGGAATGCCACAGACAAAGTATTGCAAATCCCCGGTATGCAATATTCTCTATAACAATGGAAAATACCCCCCAAAAGCTAGTCCAAATTCCATAGCACCTTAAGGCTAAGCACCTCGCCATAGCCCCTGGTCATATGAAGAGAACAACAAAAGGATCTATACCAAAAGGTGGCCAAGGGACATTAGTTCTCATTGTTCCATGACTTTTTAAAGAGGAAAAGCCTCGATGTAGTGATGCTTGATAACGTGGTATAGGGCTTTAAAGGTGGATGGGTCGGGAGTTGAAGCATTGAATGAAGTATGGCGTAGTGGTAAACCAATATATGGGGCTCAAGAAGACTTAATGGATCTTCATGAAGCTCCACTCAAATACCCAGTAAAGGACTGCTTGGACACACTCAATTCCCACTCCGCGTTAGCCATTCATAATTGACCCACTCCCTACTCTAGAGAACGATCTATTCAGGCAGTTAAGGGGGAATTGATAGGAACAGGCCGATCAGTAGGAGAAGCATATCATAGCAGAGACATGGCTTGACCAAAGGCCATTCATAGGAACAATAGAGGGGACACTTCCTCCATTATCTTTCTGTTTTCCTCTTTCTTTTCATTATTTTGCAATTTATGTTTATTTCCAAGAAGGGATCAAATCCCGATTGTAATCATTTTTGGCAACAGATCCTTGCATGCCGAGACAGCTAGTCTAGTAGACAGCTAGATACTCTGGCAAAGATATTTTGTAACTATCACCCAAGCTCCCGCTCTTCTTATAAATAGGAGGAATAAACTCTTAGGAAAGGTTCAAGAATTCTGCACCTACAGGTCAGGCTTTTTGCGATTCCACTTTGGTTCTACTTGCCTATTCATGAGGGACTTGAGTGATATCTTGGCTTAATGTAAACAAACTAGTATATAGGACTCATATTGGATTAATGAAACTCCCTAGTGATTCCAAGAAAATCAATGTGCAGTGTGTTTTAGCTTCTGTAATCTCATTTCATATATGTTTTCGTTCTCTAAAAATAGTGTGATGAATCTGTCAGTTTCCCTCTGATTCATGGATTTATCTAGGCTACTAAATAAGCAAACAGTACTTGTGCATAAGGAAGATTTACTTGTATTAGTATATAACCTACAGTACCTGTGTGCAAGACAAATTTACTTGTGTTATTTTATTAACCTACAGTACTTGTTTGAGCCCAGATTTACTTTTGTTGTTTAGTGCTAATGGTACCCATGTTATATCTGGTATGGAACCCCAGTAAGTACTCCGCTCTTCCACGTCCTCTCTCTTCCATATTTCTATTGGAACATTGTCGCTTAGGATTATGTCCTGTCTACAGCCCTCTGCATCAAATTCCCTCCTTCCTTTCCTCCTCTTCACTTTACTGCAACTTCAATATAAAGTTGCTTGTTGTTTTGTGTCGGCCACTAGAACCAGACATTTCTCTTTGAGGTTGGCCCAATATACCCACTAAGCATTTGGATCCATGTATCGGCTTGAGTTTACCTACATTACAGACTATTGAACCAAGCCCCCTTTATAATCTTTTTAACTACGTGACAATTGGCGTGCAACAGAAACCCCACTCATAATCTTCCATGCACTCCTCTATTTAAGATGTCCTAAGCACTGGTCTACAATCAATTCAAAGGCTATCTCTAGGAGGCTTTCTAGATCCCCTGAAGCACTCGTGTTGCAGGTGCTAGAAAAGCCACAACACATTCATTAAATACCATTGCCATGTTCATTACACCTTAGGTCCAACCCTATTAGGTTGCGATATTACCCCATATATTTTTGCACATTTTAACTTGGTGGTAAAGCTTTCTTGTACATGGATACCCTAAATTAGCACGTTTTTTCCATCTTGGTTTCCATCCAGTAATATTTTCCTATCTTAGAATTTCTCCTTTTGTCCCACCATGATGTAGAATCTAAGCCTCATTTACTCTTCTTCGTCATCTTCTAGCCTTACCTCCGGAGGATTCCACCCCTTTTTACCTTGTTATTGTTGTTGTGTTTTAGACTCACTTATGCATGTCGACAAGCCTTGGTTTCATTTCACCACCATTTTCTTATTATGCTTGACACATTTCTTGTTTTCACTTGGATTTCTCACCTTTCCTAGAAAACTAATACATTGAGTGGTCTCCCTTTCCAACCTCTCTTCCTCCTTATGCATAGGGAAGTTACATCAACTCAAAACTATTTTCTACCATTTATAGCATTGTTTCCTCCATGACGAGTTTCCTTTGTGTCCTTATTATCCTCATTAAGCCATGAAATACACCAAGTATCTATTCGCATGTTGTATATTCTTTCCATTGAGGTTGTGTAGAATACCTTGGGTTAGGGACACTTCACCCTTTTATGGCACCCTTACCAAGTTTTGTTGGAGTTATATATCATTTTATGTACTTTGAGGTCTACTCTCGGGCCCCTCTCTCTTCTATGTGTCCATATTCCCCTTCATGTATGCTATGACATAAATATATATTGTATTTACTAGTGGATATGGTCTTTTGGTTTGTAAAATGGATCAATTATGTATTCCTCATGACCTTGTCCTAGCATTTCATGTCATGGATCCACAATGTATAGTTGGTGACCATGTTTAGTTTCTCTATATGATCAAGCATGGTTATTCTTGAATCAAGGATGATATTAGCATGGTTGAAACTTCTACATTTTAGCTACTCTTATCTAATTTTGCAATCCTAGCTCCCTCCTCCCATTTTTAGCTCTGTGTTTTTGTAATGCATTTTTTCACTCAGTTTCTCTTTTGACCTCATGCACTATGGGTAATATGTTATAGCCTATTTACCCACATTTAATCAATTGCAGGAACCCTTGTCTTGTTGACCTTGATGCATAGCTTCTCCTCTTTATTTTTCCTCTTTTACAATGGTGTCATTGTTTTGACACCTACATCCTATTAAATAACTCCAATTCACAATGTATAACTTGAGTTGTTGGACACAATTTGTCTTTTATAACTTGTGACATTGTTGAGGCTTATAGATTTTTCTTATTTCTGAGGAGATTAACTCAACTGATTTTACCATGAGTTGGATAGGGGTGAATTATTGTAGAATTTTCCTAACTTCTCGGCCCTTAGCTATCCAAATACATTCTCCTAGAGAGGGAAGAAGTCCTATATAAATTGATCATGTCAAGAGTATGAAAGTGAATCTAAAAATAACGTGAGAGATCTAACATATTACTGCCTTGAGACTTCCTTTTTAAGAGGAGGAGTCTAGGATTTAAAATTGGAAAGAAGAAATATCATTTGGATGGTATATTATTGTATCATTTTATTATTGTAATGAAATTCAATTCCCTTCCCACTATATTTATTTCCTTTGGTTACCATATACATTAGGGGAATTTTGAGGTCTAAAATGGGCCTCCTAAGGAAAATAATACAATAATAGTCAAAAAAATAAAATAAGAGTTATGAATGTTTAAAGAAAAGTAAAGAAACTTATTTTATTTATTTATTTTCAGTATAAATCCTTATAGGTTTACTGGAATGTAAAGCGTAGACAACCATTGGTTGCAAAATAGAAATCCACATTCAATGAGTACCCACTCTACATATTTCTAAGTGCACCCGCATCAAAAATGTAACAACCCGAGGTTAAAAGTTGATGTAATAAAGTTAGAAAAGGAAAAATAAGACCAAGCTCATGGGACATGTATTCCAAACTGAATGTTAGGAAAAACATCCTAGTGCGTGTTAATTTGATTTATTATCACTAAGGAAATTAACAAAGGCTTTGAAAAGGCAAAGAGGAATTAATTGGTATTTTATTTATGAAAATAAAGTAAAATAGGAGAAAAGGGAGATGGAAGGTCACAGAATTGAATGAAGAGGAAATTGAAGAAAAAATAGTGGAAATTGAAGAAAATAAAGGCCTCAATGATAAAAACAATTTTGAGGATTAGTTCATAGCTTTGCTTGGTTAAGTTTTTTTCAGTTCTACCTTGGAGCTCTCTCTATTCTCTCATACTATTGCACACTTAGAGCATTCTTGGAGCACTATAGGATTGGAAAAAGGAAAGCAAAGGAAGGACAATGAAGTAAAGGAAATGAAGGGACAATCATGGAAAATTTGGATCAAGTAGCTTCAACAAGAATACTTGCAAGTAACAAGTTGCATGTGTGATTTCCTAGATAATTTGCGAAGTCATGCTACATGTATGTGTGTATTTGATTCTCTTGTTGTCATTGATGTGGGTTTTTCCAGGTGTGACAATGGTTTCATATTTGCCTTGCCATTTTCAAATAACCATGGTGTGATGGGGTTCTTCATTTAGTTGATATTTGGATTGTTGGTTGGTTCTGGAACTGGGTGAGGTGGTCTCAAGAAAATTCCCAAGGGCTTAGGAAGCCCTTGACTAGTTTTGGCGGGATTGCGATAAAGCCTGAGGGTGGAGATGGGAAAATTCCTCAAGGTATTGGTGAATACATTATGAGGCATCTAAGTCTTTTTTGGGCCTAGTAATCCCTTGACCGGTTTTGGTGGGACTGTGGTAAAGCCTGGTTGTTTATGTGCTTGTTTTGGGTCTAGGAATCCCTTGACCGATTTTGGCAGGATTACAGTAAAGCCTAAGGGTAGAGGTGGTTTAATCTTTGGGAACCCTTGTTTTTTTTGTATTGAATCCCACATTCGTACTTGGAATATGGCATGAGGGTGATTGGCTAAAATAAAGATTTGGTTCAGCCCAATCTATTGTCAGGAGGTATGTGGAAATCCCCAAATTTGATGGCTTTTTCATATGTTAATAAGAGCTCTTTTCCTCTTGTATTTCATGAGTACTTGTACCTGTTATTATGTGGATTTGACGGTTGTTCTATCATGGTTATTATTATGGTTATATGCTGGTTATAAGAATGGTTTCATAACAGGTTCTAGTTATGGCTCTTGACATGTTTTATTAGTTGATGAATGGTTGATGAATGCATAAGCTAGAAAATGTCATTTCATCTATTGTGAGAGGGAATTATGCCTTCTTGACGATTTTTAGCTAAATATCAAAACCCTATGTTCATATATGCATTCATGACCTGTAGATTACATGTTCTCAATATGTTTGATAAAATGACTATTATCGTTAGCCCTGGTTAGGTCGGGTCTCTCTCTCAAGTTTGAATACTTAGACTTTTTGGTCATGTCATTATTATGTGGTATTTTGCATCTACGGATAAAAACAACTTCCCTAAGTGGGTAGCTACACTTAGAACAACAGAATTAAAGAGTTTAACCTTTTCCTATAGAAGATAAATAAGACAAGGGACCTACTTGTTATCTTTCGCTTCCCTTTGTCTCCTTTGAATAGCTCCTGTCACTCCTTCTCAAACTGAATCCACTCAATTAGTACCTACAGTTATAAACAAAGGACAAAAACCAATCAAAGCAAGGGATCTATCTACTATAAGAAAATGGAATCAAAAGCATTTACACATATAATCATCATACATAAAGACAAGAATATGGGAAAATGTGTAAATAGCTTTATTAAGTAGAAGGAAGAGTTACAACCAAAGAAGTCTGATCCCATGTCACTCATCTAGCTTGAGTTCCATCCTTCATCACACCAAAAGCACAACACTCCGACAGCATAAAAATTCTTTCTTATGATCTCAAACCTCAAACCAATAGTATCTCCTTACAATTCTTCAAATTCTAGCCCCTGATCACTATGATGAGTGCTCAATTTATAGGGAAATGGAGGTGGTTTTGTCATAAATTGGGCATTGAATGGCTTTCCAATTTGGGAGCTAGTTTCCATGGAGGAAGAGATGAGAGGATAGGAGGTTATTTGATTCATTCCTTATCCAATTTTGAGCTCATATGAGAGGATATGAAGTGGGAATCTTCTAGAATGGTCTAGAATGTAGGAATATTCCCAGAACCCTATGAATATTTCACTCAATCTCACCTAGCGTGCATCAAAGTGGGACTAGGTGCTCTGTAGAGTAGGCTTGAATGGGCCTAAGTGCTCTGTAGTGCATTTACCCCTGACCAAGGTTGTGTTGGTCCCCCAAGGAGTCATTTCAGGATGTCTTCAAGATAAGGAACTCTCAGGAATGATGGCATTCAATGTGATGACTTGTCTAGGGCATGTAGCAACTGAATTAGGGTTTGATGAGTTCTAATAGTACTGATTTGAATGTTGGGAGTGATGTGCCCAAATAGACTTGTAACAGTTGCCCCCTAAAGCATGAAGTTGAAAGTGATAATGTCGAGTGATATGCTTTATGATGTGATGACGAGGTTCTGAAGCGAATGGTGACCTGCATCAATTACAATACTTAATATCATGATGTTTTGGATTTTTCATGAATCGCTGAGGGAAGGTATACCCATGCTCAGCATATAAACTTTCATTACATGTACATAGATAGTCATCTATAGATATAGACCCGTGATAGGAGTACCACCAATGTAAAGCCATCATACAGATGATTTAGTACTCTCCTGCAATCGCAGCCCAGATGGATGAAACTAGATCCTGGGCCTTCTATCTCATTCAATAATTCACTCGAGTATGAGTCTAACCATGTGAATATGTGATTTGGAGTTGAACATGGGAAGACACCATATGATTACCATCCAATGATGTAAGTTGTTAACATATGCGAGAGAAATCACCGATAATGATAATGATCCTAAAGGTATTGCAGTACATTCTACATGGTGTGAATGGATGTTTTGATGTCGAACACCATACAAAGTCTTTCGACGAAGGCCAGCGATGTCAACCTATAGCCAGAAGCGAGAAACTTGCCATTGATGTATGCAAGCCTCAAGGTACTAGAAGGGTGTTTCTAAGTCAACTTCTTGGATAATGTGTTGATGTCGACAAGAAGCAACTCGTTGCGGGAGGGCCTTGATGTATCCTGTTAGTGTCGGTCTTGAGCCCTCCATCGGTGATCAAAAGCTCTTTGCATTATGCATAGGTAGGTGTCTCATTAGTATCAGTTTTGCATCCCATTAGGCATGCCATAAAACTGATGGAGGAGCTGGTCCTTGTTCCCTTCTTGGCTTTGCTGGATCAGATCATATCATTTAATGAGCTTGTGTTACACTTGTTTTATTTTTGTCTTGAAATCCCAAGTCTTAGGTCTAGGGTTTTGGTCAAAATCACTGCAAGGTCATGAGTCAAAGGTCTAATAGTCCCCAGCAAGCTGGAAGGAGGTATGTAAATATGTTCCATCGATATTTTTCATCAGGTACAACTCATTTATACCTTGGATTTAAAAACCCTGTTTTTAAACCCAAGGTCATGTGAAATTTGCAAAAATAAGGAAAATTTTCAAAATTCTTCAAAATGCCGGCAATAACCCTGGTTTCCTCCCCAGAGTCCATCAGATGGTCAACCTGCAAAAAGAACGGAGTTAAAGCACTCAAAAGATCAAATTCAGGACAAAGTGAACTTAAAACAGTGTTAAAGTGAATGTCAAAGCAAAAACATTAGAATGTGGGTTTGGTAAGTTAATTTTTTCAAATTTGGACCTATAAAGACTAAATTTCCCTCTACATAGCCTCATTATGCATTTGAGAGCTTGCAAAAACAAGTGAGAAGTCAAAAAAGGCGATTTGCAGCAAGTTGGAGTCATCTTCAGGGGGCGCGACCACTCAAGCTCGGTGCGCGACCAGTTGGGCGGGGCGCAACCACTCAGCGACCCCTCTGCAGTGCAGTTTTCTCAAGGGCGCGACCACTCAAGCTCGGTGCGCGACCACTCGGACAGTTTTTTACAGAATCACTCTTAATTGACCAAATCGCCCTCTTGCGTGCCAAATCGATCGAGGTAGGCACTCAATTCATGAATGATGATATGGATGGTGAAAATAATGATGTGTGTCATGGTTTTATCATTTAAAGTTGCAAGTGAATGGATTAATATGGTTGTGCTAATGTTTGTAAAATGCTAGGGTTTTGTGACTGTTTCAAGTGTTTATTGTCCCATTGATCCCTTCCTTTTTCCCACTCTTTCATTAATAATCATGTTTGCATCTCTATCCTATTTCATTTGCACATAAATGTTGCCCTTCCCCCATCCCTAAGATATAGACACTACCCCTCTCACAAGCACTCAAACCCTAATTCCCTCTATCATACACATGCAAAAAATCCAAACAAAAAGAAAAGATACATTGTAAAGACTGAAGAGAGTCATGTAAATTTAATGTGCTGTATATTTAAAAGCATGTACAAACCTCTATATATCCTTGACATCCCCTTGTACATGAAACACTTTCCCTTCATGTGAAAATGATGAGTATGTACTCCTTAATGGACATGTAGCCCTTAAAGAACAAAAAGAGAAGAATTTGCCTTATAACAAACATGAAATCCTCAGTGAATTTGGTGTATGGTGTCCCTATGTCCCTCTTGATTCATGTATGCCCCTTCCATGTTTATTATCATACATGTTTTGTCCCATATGAGATGTTCTTGGCAAATGATTTCCCAATGTTAAAACTGTTCTTATATGCATGACAATGTGTAAATGTTCCCTTGAAAATTCCCTGTTATTATCATATATTCCCATTCCTTGTTAAGAATTTCCCTCCCCTAACATTCCCCTCATGTTTTTTCCCCTTGAAACAGCATAGAGTTCAGTACTTTTGCAGGCAGAGGCAGCAGTCCAATTTGTCCTTCAGTTTGCCCATCTTGCTCCAAAACCATGCCAGATACTGAGACTTATGAGCAAGGTGATGACCATTCATCATCTACAGAGGTTGAGGTACAGAGGAGGCCTCATAAGGGTGGAAAGGGCGGTCATCACAGGTTATTGGGCTAGGATGCATGTTTGCAAGGCGAAGATGAAAATGTTCCAAAGAAGGTTGTCTGAGGTCCGGAAGAGGAAGAAGAAGACCAACCCGCTCCGTATCTTGGATGAGGCCTCTCTCACTCACCATGATACTCATTAGCCTCCTCCTAGCAGCAAACCCAAGAAATTTTGAGAGTTTTGAGGCATTTTTGGCATTTTTGAGAATTTTACAGGTTTTGGCCATTTGAGTGGTCTCACCCCGTGCGCGACCAGTCATGGGGACAGCTCAGAATGGGGAAAACTATTTTTGGAATTTTCATGCATAGATTCACTTGCCTATGGATGGGTTTCAAATTTTATGAAGATTTGGGCTCCCAAAAGTTCAAAATACATGCAAATTTTGACTTTCTACCCCTTTTTTGAGTTGCAGAAAGCTTCCTTGGGAGAAATGACTTTTGAGGGGTCAAATCAACTCCAAATTCAGAAATTCTAGTGGGGTTGGAAAGTAGACTCATAGACCTTTCCAATGAGATATTGTGCACCTGATTTGGACACCGGCAAGGCCCTCAAACAGAGCTGTCAATGTGCACGACCAGTCAAAGTGAGGGGCGCGACCACTCAGGGAAATTTCACTGTTGTGACCAGTTCGGCCAGTAAAACACTGTTTTTACTTTGGTTGACTTTTGAGGCATGTAAATGATGGATTTTTGTGTAATTTTCATGGCACTTAGATATTTTTACTCTCCTTGAACACTTCTAGAATTTTCCTTGATGTAAATGGTAAATATTTAATGCATGGATAGGTTTCCTAAGTTTTAGAGGCAAGTTGTTTTGACTGCCTATTATCTAGTGATTAGTTTAGAATTAGTTGAAACAGCTCTTAGGAAGCTGAGCTCGACCCCTAGAGGTGGGGAAAGGAGTTAGATCTTCTATATTATGCCTTCTCTTACTCATTTTCATGGTTGGACTCTTGAGGGAGAAGGTCTATTGTATATTTCACTTGTATCTCTGCAATTTAAGGAAAAGGAAGGCCAGGGTTTTGCAGACATCATTGGGATTCTTGTGGAATCTTGTGTTGATGGTGTGTTCTCTTATTGTAATTGTAAGTGTGTTTATGTGTTCCATATCTTTCTTTACTGCAGCTTATTAAACAAATGAAGTGATAAAGTTTGAATTCATGCATGTCATGCTCAGCTTTCAAATTTGTTTAATGTTTATGTTTTCCACTGTCTAAAGAGGATTCAAAGTCATTGTTTGCCCTCCTTAGCTTCTCCTCTTTCCTCCTTGATCATCCATCTCAGCTAAAAGCATCAGCACAAACTCCTACCTTGCCCCAAAGACCCACCTGCAAAAACTAAGCTCAATCCCCGCACCCTAAATTGCAGATCCTCAACTTGCCACCAAAACCCCAAAAACCCCCAAATCAACTTTCAAATCAGTTTACTAGCCTAATATCTGTGTTACCTTGATTGGTCATCTCTTCCCATTGAAAATTTAATGAGATTGACCGGAGAGAGCCTTCTCATACCCCGTAGGGCTAGCTACGAGGTGAAATGGTTTGATGTAGCCTTGAGATTTGTCTATCTCAGCCTAGGTGAAATTTCAAGTGCTAACAGTGAGGATCAAAACTTTTTTACAAAATCGATACAGCCCAACTTTCTCCTCACATCGTACTGTGGCATTCAAATAGTTGAATAAACATTTTCTCATACCTTTTCAACTTCTCATGGCATTGACTTGCTCCTAATGGAATGGAAAGGGTGTAATGCATTCAGGAGTTGAACTCATTATAGCACGTTTCGTGGCCCTTCAATGCATACTTCCAAATTGTTCAACATAGAGAGAAAATAACTCTACCAAGATTTTGTGAATCGATTTATGGAACAGAGAAAGACTAGCTCTTCATTAAACATTCCCTAGCACATTACTCGATGTCAGTCAAAATAGTGTAACACACACCAACATCATTAGAAGGGTCACTGTCTCCATTCACTACAAATTGAAGATCCAAAGACATAGAGACAATGAATATCTGGAAAGACAACTACAAGTGTAAATAAACTGGCAGCTAACTCCTATCTACCAAAGCAACAACAACTGAAGCCTGAAAATGTTGAGGTCATAGAAGCTGCCTCAACTCCTCTAATTGAAGTGGCTATGTCAGACTCTCCCAATTATAAGTAGCTTGATGTATAGCCAAATCAAAAGAACAACTTTCAATCTTCATCTTTTTAGCTCCAGAGATCTGATCTTGAGGAACCTTCTGAAGCAACGTTCATGGGTCACAATCATTCCTTTAAATTTAGTGAACCATCAATCCAAGAGTTGGAGCTTCTTGAAAGAATGTAGATGGAGATTTTCGGTCCACAATGGCACCACGAGCCAATCCAATGGCACAGAATGGTAGTCACTCTGACACACAAATGTTTCCTTTTGCAAAACTCGGTTGCTTCTTCTTTCTTCTTTCCTTCACCTTGTTGCCCATCTGCCTTCATGCAATCTTTTTGCCAAACGCCTAGAATTTATGTACTCCAATCCACCATTGTAGCTATTGCTGTGGATTTGCTGATGATGATAATTGGGACACTCTACTGGAATCCTCAAATGCAGACGAAGTGCGGGAAGAAGTATGTGTGCTTGCATTTGCTTCAATGAAGAATATTTTCATTTTCTTCGAACTACCGTTAGATCGAGTGTCTTGGGGCCTTACAATGAACAGAGCACATGTTTCTTGCAATTTGCTACCAAATATGATATTCTATGCTAGTGGCAGAGGCTATAAAAAATTGTGAAGAAAAAACTTCAAACCCTGACAGTCTCGCCTAATAGAAGCTCTGGTTGGAAGAGTGAAGGATCTTTACACACTAGAAAGAGTAGAGGAGAAGAAATCCATGGCACCGTTGTTTATGGCTTGAGGACTTGGCCTCGATGTCATAGATCCTCAAACTGATATGAGACGCAGTGGCAAAAACTCTTCTTGGAGCTGCGCCTGATAATATTGAGGAGCATTATCAAAGAATGCTCGAGAAGAATCCTAGAAATTCTCTTGTTCTTAGGAACTACGCTCAGTTTTTGTACGAGTCAAAACACTTTCATAAAGCAGAAGAGTACTTCGGATTCCCGTCTTCTCTAATTCTCTCTAGCTAGGCCGTCGGATGACATTCCATCCCACCTCAAACCACTCTGCCTTGCTTTCGCTCCATCATTCCCAATTTGTTTTCGCGAAGAAGTAGCCGCAGATGTTAGGTAAGACAAATAATTTCATAATGGAAAAGCTGCCAGAGGACAGTCCAACATTCAACTGAATACAGGTGGAAGAGGTGGTGTAGGTCGGGAGTTAACCAAACTGCAACAGTGTATGGTGGTATGGGAGGCAGTGTTTCAATATGTGGATTAGATAGAGAATAACATCAATAGCGCTAAGAGAAGGCTAACCAGCACAAGGTCAAATGAATTGTTGTTCAACACAAAATCTATAATAGAAACTGTCCTGACAACAATAAGAAAATAGATTTCTGACAAAGGCCAAATTAATGGAGCGTTAGCTCAGGTGCATATTGAAAACGCTCAAGTTCAGGGAAGAATGAATACATGAAGAATAATGGACATGTAGATCTTTGAGAGGCAACGAATAGGAAAAAAATGACAGGTACAGTTGAGCAGTGTATTGAGGCGTTATGTTGTAGATTCTAGAGAGCACCGTATTGGGGAGGTTCACAACATTCAAGGTATGGTATAATGTTCAACTCTCGACCAACTCATTCAACAACAGAGATTTGACAGAGATGGTAGTATAGAATAGAGATATAGGACTGACATGTATAAAAAGGCCACAGAAAACATGTGGCTCACAATTGAGTAGCACATGAGATCACCTGCTCTGATACCATGTTAAAAACACACATGGCAGCAACAAATATGAAAGATAAAACATGAGAGTTCATTTTTTATTAACAAAACATATACATTTATAGTACATGGTTTGACCGTTGGGTTCCACATCCCAAGTTCTCTTGGAATTCCTTAGTCTATTCCGCTTCCACACTAACCCTTAGAGGATTAGGTGTCCAACATTTAACTTGAAATTTCCTCACCTTGATCTACCTTCCTTGAAGAAATCAATATTCTAAAAAAATAAAGGTAGTTTCTCAAGCTCAATTAGAATTTCACATAGAAAACATATCATGTAAATTTATTAATATTTTCCAATACAATCAACCATTTCTATTAGCTAGTAAGAGTTCTCTAAAGTGATGCTCACTTCCTTACACTTATTTATTTCCATTCATATAAATTGTTTCAACTAATGTCACAAGAATGGAAAGGGAATTCCACATGATAACCTTATAGGATATACATGGTATTTATTTACATATTTGTAATAATCCCTCCCACCCCATATGACTAATTATGACTCAATGAGAAGTGTTACATTAAATTAAACCAACCTCCATTATCTTTTCAAGGAAATGGGGTTACAAAAATTCTTCCATTGCCAAAGTTAGAGGAATTAAATTTAGCCTACACCATCGCGTTCAGATTGTTGAGAACCTTTTGGCAATATAAACTTTTTTTCAATCTGACCTCTAGATTGATATTTATTCCCACTTGAAGATTGAGCCCCACAACCTCACCACATCAACAATAGTCTACCACATTGCACCATTACCTGATGTGGGTCAACTGTGGCACCTACCATGTCAAAGCACCAAAGCACCACTGCACCCTATGTTATCCTCTCTCTAAGGATACTTTGTCTATGTTTCACACCATGATGGATTTATTTATGTCAATCTGATTGAAAAATATCTATTTAGTGCTCCTGTTAGATCACACCTTTCTCTCCTTAGCATACATCATTCTGACCCCCATGGCGCATTGTAAATATTCTTGTTAAGTAATAGAGGTATTCTCCATTACGTGCCTTTTGTATCTTCTGCAAGTTTTGTCATTTTTGAAGCCCATTGAAATGACACTACTAATTTCATCTATGGTCTCATTGTCCATGGTGACATGGCCCCCATACATGTCACCTACCATGTATTTTCCATGGTTTTCCCATTCCAAGTGTCACCACAATCCTTAACCACGTGTCTTTTGGGTGACACATCATCCCAGCTGATGAGCTCTCATATTGTAACAAGAATGTTGCAACTCCCAAGGCTACCAAATTTAATTTATCAATCTAGGATTCGTACAAATTTAAGAGGGGTCAGCATTGTATACAAAACAAACACCTTCCTCTACCTAATATGATTCCCTTTGTTATAGGTGGAAGAAGGCAATGAAACAACTTAGAATGAGCAAAGATCTAGGTAGGATGCTAGTTCTAAGTTGAAAAAGGTTAATAACAATAATAAAACCTATTCTACTTTTGTTGGAAATAAAATGATAGAAAGGATATCTATTCTATTGAAAAAAATGTAAAGAATAATGACAATTTTCAAAATCTAATCTGTCTTACTAGAAAGGAAATGACATCAGAGGAAATCTATTCTATTTTTTAGGAAAGGAAAGTCCTAGATTGCTCTTGTATGAAGGAAATCACACTTTTCTGAAAATAAATCATGGAAAATAAATCTAAACTATTTGCCTAAATCAACATTCAAGAGGCAAGTAGTGCAAAATCTAAATGGTGACCTAACCAAGCCTCATGTTAATTGTTTAGTTAACATGTTCTTTTCTTAGTTCAGTTACTTCACTAATCCATTTGCTGATTATTAATTCCATTAATCCATTAGAAATCACATTAACCATTATCATATGACAATAAATGATGAAATAAAATCAAAAATAAATGCAGAAGATGAGCCAAGATAAGTCGACACCATGATTTAGGCTTAAAGCCATGGGAAAACTCCACAAGGGGGAAAACCCACATATCTTTTCCTCTTGATAATATTAAATTTTGAGAGAGAGAGAAATTCATAAGTATAATGATACATTAGGGAAAGTCAATAGATTTATTTGCCATAGATGATCCCAATCCACTGTCCAAAATTCAAAGTCACATCTTCAAAAGAAAAAAATAGTTAACGTTGCAGTCAACAATAGTCAAATCTTCCCTAACTAGTCAACAATCAATGGTTAACAACTCTGCCAAATCATCCCAATCTATTCGATCAAAGAAGAGAGAAATTATCTCTCTCTAGGTAGCGAAAATGCAATCAATGCAGCCTTCAAAAATCTGGTCAAAACTTGGTCAACATTCTATAGTTAAACCTACCTCAGACTTGTGGTCAACATAGGTCAAACACCTCAGTATGCATCACTTCCCATGCCCACAAGTGCGACTTAGATGGAAGAGTAATAATCTGACAAAATTGTAGTGAAACAGTTCATCAATGTGCCTGGTCAATGATGGTCTATACTACTCTATGTACTAGAAAAGTCAACTACAGAAACTGCAAAAAATCACACAAAATCAGAGGAAATTCATCCTCCAAAAATTCACACATGTTGGAGAGAGATAGATGCCCAAAGAAAGTCGATTCCATCATGGGAGGAAAGAGAAAATCATGTGTATGATGATGTCAAAATGGATTGAAATCATATTATACTTAGACAAGTAAATGTCGGTCAAAGGTCATGTCTCTTGGGCTTTATGAGCCTACATGACTATGGGGTCAACCTTAACCAAAACCAACATTATGGAATTGACTTGAAAAATACATTTCTTCTTATCGTAATGCATCATGCCTTAGGTCAAAATTGGTCCTCTCGAGAAGAGGAACCCAATGCCATCATAATATCATACAAAGGAGATATATATAGTGGAATTTAAACTTAGTTGACCATTTTTAACACTCCCTCTCAACTAAGGGTAATTCCACCTCCCAATACCTATCATCATGCTTCCATCATGTTGATACCATCATAACCATCATGTTTCTATCATATCATTCACATCATAATCACGATGTATTGTGATTGCATCTCATCTCATCTTTGATGAAGATTTCATATCATAGATCAAGAAGAAAATATCCTTGAACATGAGTCATAAGACCTTGCCACCTTCGGAAATGATAGAGGCGAATCCTCATTTCTAGGGGTAGAACCGCATCCAATTTTAATCCTAGATCAAGACTTCATTGAACACCACGCATTCTTGTAATAAAGAGTATGAAAGTATATGATGCATCAATTGGTAGTGTTATGGTCCTTAACCACTTTTCAAAACTCATTATCCAGATGAGAGGTACTTCCCATGTGTCCTAGACTACACGGTAGGATGATGCTAGGGAAACAATAGGGAAATAATAAATCAGATCCTACTCACAACCACACGTAGGGAAGGGATAAACAACATACTACAATCACATGTGACAACCATCGTAGGGAAAGGATAAACCACATCTGATTCAAACTTATGCAGGAACTAAACAGAACATAGATATAAACTTAAACACAAAGATGTAGGAAAATAGAACTTAATTTCATTAACATCAAAGAACTGAAATATGCTAACATACAAAATATAAATAAGCTAGCTCGGGTGATGATAGCATATCTTTGAGAATATATGTGGTTGTTACATGCCTCGGAAATGTGTTGCAATGAGGCTCAAGGGTCTTTTTATTATTGAACAACAAATGGAAACCCTAAACAACAAAAGAACTAATGCTAGGAGATGGAACGCCAAAAATTTGTGGGTCCAATTGGGGTTAGTTGGCCAGCCAACTCCCCGAGGTTGTAACTTGGTCATATGATCTTTGTTTCGCATGCACGATACCGCATTACAAATATTTTTCTAAGTACTACAAGATTTGCAGGCCTATGGTGGACCTCAAAACACATCGTTTAGGGAGTCAAACTAGCTTTGGAAGTTCAAGACCCGAAAAACTACTAAAAATAGTAAATGTTGCTATAATCAAGGAAATTGATGAAACTTACTAGAGGTATAGGTGGAATAGGCAAGTGACCACCAATATCCACCTGGATGATTCCTCCCCCTTGTTGTAGCATTTTTTGGTTTTCATAAGGTAGAATAAAATAGTAAAAAAATAAAAAAATATTTTGAAAAAATGCTAAGTTAGGATATGGACATAACAATATTGAATAAAATGTTAGTGAAAAAATCTTGATGATGATGTCCATATCAAAGAAAATGTTAGGTTAGATGTCCTAAAAAATAAAGACAAAAACAAAATGCTTGGTTATAAAGAAAAGAAAACAAATAAATTTTGAAAGTGAGCAAGTCTAAATGCCACTACTCTTGTTTCTGCAAAATAATGGCTGTGTGCAGCTTGTTTCAAATGCCACAACCCATAACATTCAATCTGTTTAATCTTGACTGCTTCATTCTTTAAATTTGACGTTATAGTTAGAGAATAAAGATCTGGTCAAATTGTTTAATCTTGGTAGATCATGAGTTAGGTAGAGAATAATAAGGTGCTCATCAGTTTAATCTGATCCCTTGGAGGTTATAAGGGTATATTTAGATAGTTTGCTTTTGTAAAAATAAAAAGAAAGGAAAAGGGTTTGCTAGCTTAAATGCACACATTAAGTGAAGAAAAAATGATAGGATAAGCAAAGGGTAAGTGGTGAAAGGTTGCAAAAGTTTGATTATTCATTGGACAAAATGTACATTTATCATGTTTCATCATATATTTCTATGTCCATGAAGCAATTACACAAAGCAAATGAAGGTCTACAAGATCAATTAATTAACTTCCCATTCATCTCCATTCATCCCTATACTCACTAATTTCCCCTTCCCACCTTCATACATTCATATCCATTCATTTTCCATAAAAAAGCCTTCTCCTAAGGTCAAAACCCTTTTTGCCTAGGAAAAGTGAAAAACCCATGTAAAATCCCTTTTTACCTGAAAAACTCAAAAAAGGTGTTTTAGCCTAAGTATTAATGCATATATGAAAATAAAATAAAGCATGAAAAAGAATAATACTTAGTTAATTCCCTTTTCCACCTATAATTCCCCTTTTCGCATAAATTTACCCTTTTCCGCTCATATTCCATATTAACACTAACTCTAGTATTAAACCCCTAAAGTCCCTTTTCCCGTATATTATTAAATCCCTTTAACACATATTTCATTAAAATTGGAATTAAATAGTGGATATGGAATTTTAAAATAACCAAAAAATCTCAATTTTAGTGATTCCCTTGTAATAAAATGTTTCCAATTTTAATGAAATATGTGTTCTTTATTAAATACCCTGAAACCCTTAGTTTTATTATAAAAACCATATATTTAATAAAATATTGCATCGGCAGGTCGCAACCCCTTTCAATGTGCATCTGCTCTCCCCGCTATTGCAATCTTCGATTGTGATAGGCCCGGACTCGACGCAACATATATCATAACTCAATCCCATATCATGTCCACTTCCATCGCAAGTATTGCTAAAGAAATAAACCTCCGCCAATTGCGATCTCCAATTCCGATGGGAATCTGGACCCAACGCAATATATATTACAGTTCATGCCATATCGCATCCACTTCCATCGCAAGTCCCAGCTAATAACAATTTCCTCTGCCATTGCGATCTCCGATTGCAATGGGAACTTGGACCCGATCACATATCATACATGTTTTATTTCCACGTCGTGTTCGGTGCCTATTGCATTCCTTTGCGATGGGTCTTGCTTTGCTAAACTTTGATTGTGATATGTGATTAGCCTGGACCCAACGCCATTTATCCACCCGCATTCATAAAATTTCAAATCCGCATTATCGTGTTTTTTAAAGGTTTTCTTTGTTAAAAGATTTTTATGACTTTTAACAAAGAACCAACCTAAAACCTTTGTTTAAACATAAAACCTCCATTTAACCACTAATCTAGGTTTTAACCATAATAAAGCCATCTACCACCATATTTGATTGATGAGCCCCTCTGTACTGCTCTTTCGCTCCACCACCATCCAATCACATACATAAAAATCCAAAAGCCCTCAGAAAATTTCGGGTTGACTCTCTGTACGAACATTACCCGCCCAAAAAGTAGTATTCAATTGATCTCCCTTTGCTACGTGTTATGCTCAGGTTATTTTGAGTGAACCCTTCCAAAAAGCACCCACGCCTTAAAAGCAGTGCGATGAATACCAAAACCGCCTCCCACATAAGACAAAATAGTCATTGTTCATTTTGCACCATAACTCAAAAGGAAAACTGTTTTTCCCATTTAAACGCCAAAATGTCCATTTTTCTCTGTTTTGCTTGTTTTACATACCGAAGCCTCCATAAGCCTCTATGATCAATTAAAACATCATTTTTCCTTCCGATATGCTCTGGACTCCTTCTAATGTCCTTTCAAACTCAGCAAAGCCATTAAAGATGTTCTATCACCTATGTTTTTCTTAATAGTTTCTCTGTTTTGTAAGTAAAGCTTCTGTTCTAGGCTTACAGAGAAAAAACCTGTGTACAGTTGGAAGACAAATATGAAGATCATATCAATTTACTTTACCCTGTAACATAAAATCAAAAGGATTTACAGTTGAAAAACACAGTAAAAACCTAAAATGCACAGTAAAGGTAAAAGGAACACAGTAAAGGTTACTCAGCATGGTTAAAGGATATTCATAGAGTTTAAAGAGTATCAGATGAAAGATCAAATGATCAAATCAGCTAGCACAAAGGATTCAAACAGTCAAGCAGCTTAAAGGGGAAAAATATCAAACAGCAAAGCCAGCACAACTTGAATAAAAGGGACAACAGGAAGCAGTTCAATAGCTTCCCCTATCTTCTTGTATGAAGATCTTTCCTTTCCTAGAATAAATCTCAATTAGTTTTAGGATATTTCCTTAGTTTTGTTATTGTATAAATAACTTTCTTCTTGAGATGTTATGGGTTCAAAGTTCAAGGTTTATTATTCATTGCTTGTTAAGTAGTGACTATTCATTCTACTCTAAACCTGGAAGCCACCTTTGGAAGGAAGCTTTTGTAGACACTTGATGCACTCAATTTTTCTGGAACCTTAATACAAAGCAGAGGATTCTGAATTTGGTTTCACACAGTTTGTGTTATCCTATAAGTTTTTCCAGTTATCAATCATTATGTTTTTTCTTCATATGCTAATGAATTATAGAGATATATAGGTAGGAAGAATTGCGTCTCAATTTATTCCTATAAGCTCATGAAGTGATCATATATTAAGAGAATGGATTAATGAACTATCTGTTTATGTAATCCCCTCTAATAAATAAATCATCAGCATCTTGTGTAAGCTTAAGTATACTGCCTTGAACCTTTGGAACGTAGTTTAGAAGGTTTTCCAACTTATGATTGTTCTATTTTACAGTCTGGAAACTGTGACAATCATATTATTTTATGTCTTCTTCTCACCACTATTTTTGATCTATATCACTGTGTAAAGCTTTATAGCAGAAATTTTCTGAAGTATTAATATAATCCAAAGGATCAATTACTTCAATTCTACATCTGTCTTCATTCATTGGTCTTCCAAAACTAAAACCAAAAACCCCAAAGCAATTATTTTAGATGCTCTGGCGTTGGTAGCTGATCTACTACTATCTCAGAGGTACGACATCAGACTGGCGCCATTGCTGAGGATTCAAATTTCATTTAATTTTCCTTGGGACAATGATGTTCATTCATTCTTTTCCTTTAAAGGTGATTAAAGGGATTAGAAAGGTTAAAATCATTCACCTAGGCGACTCCACACTCCCAAGCTGGCACCTTATAAACATACCAAATCTCATTCAGAAGTTGACATAGTTAAACCTCTGTCAAATCCTGAAAGGCTTTTGAGAAAAGCCAGTTCTGAAAGGGGACACCGACCATCTTCTTCTTCCTCTTTAGTCTTGCAGTCTGAAGAATAAGAATCATTTGACCCCTATAGTAATATCCCAACTGATCTTGATTACTCCCATTTATCCCCTAGGGTCGCTAAACTTATAGATAAAGGAGTTGATTTTAAGTCAGCCTTCCTTATTCATTCATTAGAATCTCATCCAATACCCACACTACCATCAGGATCACCTAGAACTGAATCTAATTTGGGTGTCAATCTACCAGAATATAAACCCACAAATTTCATATCCCTTACCACCTATCATTTTCCTTCCATTTTTGACCAACCTGAAGCTTCTTCTTCCAAACAATCTCAGGAGACATTTTCTATATATTCCAATCCTCTCTTTGAAACAAAAGAAGGTATTCCTTTATAGGTCCCAAAATTAGTTCTTAGTTCTCCTTTGAGGTCTTTCAAGAGATCTCCTCCTTCACCTTCAACTATTCTGTCAACCCCTAAATCGCCATCTTCTTCCTCTACTTCTGCTTCTTCATCCTCTACATCCACACAAACACCTCATACTCCACTTGGACAACCTCACACACCTCAAGCACCTCATACACCACTTGTTTTCATGGCTTTCCGACCTATTGTACAAGCTAGATATGCTGCCTTAGTCTTACCTAATAACCTTGATGCATTCCTAGCTGGATACTTAAAATACCTTCCTAAGTACAATGGAGAAACTGGTCCCTCAGCTGAAGACCATCTACAAGCTTTCTTATACTTTGCAAAAAACATGAATATAGAACAAGAAAATGTTTGTATGAGATTGTTTGTACAGTCACTTGAAGGAAATGTGAGGATTTGGTTTAGGCAGTTACCAGCAGCTTCTATTAGAAATTGGGAAGAGCTTACAAACATATTTAAAAATCAACGGGGTCTGGAAAAGGATCCTCTTTACTTCCTCACAGAATTTGAAGATCTTAAAAGGAAATTTGGTGAACCAGTATCAGATTTTATCAAAATATTCAATAAACTCTATCACAAAATGCTTGTTGATTGTAAGCCTCCTATAGCAACAGCTAAGTCTATATTTTCTAAAGCTTTTGATGATGACTTTGTTGTTATGATATGAGAAAGAACTTCAAGAAATCTTGAAGATATGCAAACAAATGCTATAGAAGTAGAAGCAAATAGGGTAGCCTCAACTTCTTTAAAACTTAAGGAAGAAAAGGCCCAAAGAAAACTAAAATTTGTTCAAGAAGCCTCTAGTTCCTCTAAGACTAAATCAGAAGACTAAAAAATAGATGAAATAATATCTCTTCTTAGAAACCTATCAAATAGGATTTCAAAGATTGAGACTCAACTTAGAAAAATACAACAAATAGTTGCTAGACCCCAAAACCAAAATCAAGGTCAGTATAAAAGAAATCCACTACTACAAATCCTTCAGAAACCTAGCAATGATCAACAAGTTCCTACTCCTCTATCGATACATGACCAACAACCTGATGATAATACTATGACAATTACTAAAGATATTAATAGTATGGATTCTTCTTCCAATAAAACAGCCATCATTCCTCTCTCACAACAAAATCAGGTTCAAGAAGATCAAGAAGCTTCACAAGTCTCTTAATATCATGCTTTCTCTGAATTTTTAATTGCAGAGTTAAATAAGAGGTAAGATCTTAGGCCTAGGCTTGGTCCTGGGAGACCTCCAAAGGAAACTCCAAACATTGAACCACATACCAAAACTGTTGAAGCTCAAACAACTCTTATTCAGCCCTTAGATCAGTCAATTGATACTACCCAAACTGGTAAAAACATTTTGACTACATTTATTGTTGAAAAAGAATTAGAGAGGGTTAAGATCCCAATTCCACTATCAGAACTTTCTAAAAACCTTGGTTACAAAACCAAAGTCACAAAATGGATACAAAATAACTCAGTTGATGCTGAAGGTGATGTCATAAGTCTACAAGATGAAAAACCAACAGTGGTTTTTGGGCCTAGTTCAGACATGATAGATGAGATAGTGCCTCCTTTCTATGTAACTCTTAAAAAAAATAATTCCATGTTGTATAATTGTATGCTTGATTCAGGAGCATCACACAACCTTATGCCAAAATCTATCATGGACCATTTGAAACTCGACATAACTAAATCCTACCGTGACATCTAGACCTTTGATTCTAAAAGGGTGCCCTGTTTGGGATTGATCAAGGATCTAGTGGTTACCCTTGCCCAAATTCCAGTGAAAAGTGTAGTACTTGATATTGTTGTCATAGATATCCCTCCCAAGTTTGGAATTCTCCTTTCTAGGTCTTTTTGTGCCAAATTAGGGGGAACTCTACAGATGGATATGTCATATGTTACTATTCCTATTTATGGAGGAGAGCAATTAAGATTATATAGAGAGGTAAAATTTGTACATATTGTTTGTCAGGCTGACTAGCCAAGAAACCATCCAATTTATGCAATAGATCAAGACTTTGGTTGTTTTCAAATCACTTCAAACCAACATAAAACTCAAGCCAAAATTGAAGAGGTAGTTGAAAGTCCTGAACCAAACCAAACTGATATTTGGAAACTATTCTTTGATGGCTCTTGCATGAAAGATGGGGTGGGAGCTGGAGTAGTTTTAATTTCACCTGAAAAAAAGAAAATATAACCCAATCATGTAAATTAGACTTCGAAGTTACAAATAATGTGGTTGAATATGAAGCTTTCCTTTTAGGATTGCAATTAGCCAAAAGCTTAAAAGTTCAAAACTTAAGTGTTTTTATCGATTCAGAACTTATTGTTAAGCAAGTAAGAAATGCTTTCTAGACCAAGCACCCTAGACTTAGGTCCTACCGAAATGAAGTATGGGATTCAGTCGAAAAATTCTTTGATGCTTTTAATTTGACTCATATTCCTAGAGATCAGAATATTCATGCAGATGCTTTAGCTGTCTCTGCTAGCTCTTTTAAAATTCTTGATCATACTGATGTACTCTATCAGATACAAGTCAAATATAGGCCATCTATCCCAGATAATCTGAAACATTGGAAAATATTTGAAGATGATGAACAATTGAAATAATTTCTGTAGGTAATAGATGATTTTTCATTTCTACAAATTGATGAAGATAGAACTGAAATAAATGAAAATGCAGATGGAAACGATACTTCAAATTTTAAAACCAAAATTGTTGATCATGAAATTATTCAATTATCTTATATGTCAGCGCTCAAATCTACCTTAGGCTGAAATAAGGTAAAACTTAAGGCTACATCAAACCACGCTCAGCCTCGTAGCTAGCCCTACGAGGATAGGAGAGGGCTCTCTCCGGGTCAAACTCGGAAAAAGATAATCAAAGAGGCTCGAGATGACCGAATTGATGACTAATGTTAGGCTAGGTATGAAGTACAAAGAGTTTAAAATTGATTTTTAAAGGTTTTGTTGAATTCAAGGGAAAGGCAATTTTGGGTGCGGGGATGAGGCACAGTTTTTGCAGAGGTCTACTTGGGGCAAGATAGGCGATTGTTTTGATGCCTTAAAGCGAGTGAGATGGATAGATCAGACTGGTGAGGAGCTAAGGAGAGCAAGTAAGTCTCACGGATTCTCCTTAAACTGAAGAAAACATAGAAAATTAAACAAATTTAAAGGCATAGCATAGCAAGTTCATGGATTCTACCTTAACACTTCATTTGTTTAATTACAGAAGATTAAGTAAATAAAATGGTACACATACACAACTTACAAGTACTGAGAGAAACACACCATCAACACATAAAGCCACATGAATCCCAAATAGTGTTGCACAACCCTGGTCTTTCCTTTGCCAAATTACAGATAAGATATGTACAATATAGTCTCAAGCTATACCCAAGAGTCCAACCTCTCCTACTGAATGAAAATTTAAATATATAGACTAAGCTATCCTCATTCCCTAACCTCTAGGGGTCGAGCTCCTCCTTCTAGGAGCAGTTTGAACAAATTCTAAACATGGAGCAAGAATCTAGATGACCAAACAACCTGCCTATAAAAAGAAGGAAACTGATTCATTACATTAATTTCTTGCTAATTTGTGAATGAATCATATAGAAGAAGGTAGATAAGTTCCATGTTACCTTACATACATAAAATTACATCATGTTGGGTCAAAAATTACATCAAAGAGTGAAACTGGTGAAAACTAGCCGAATTTCTGAGCTGAAGGTGAAAAACTGGGCCAAAAACTGTATGCGTAACGCCCCTGATCCCTATGCGTAGCGTACATTTGAGCCTGTTTTTGGGGCACTTAAAGACATCCCAATTGAGCTCATGATAGCTCGTTGGAAAGCCCTGGATGTCTACTTTCCAACCCAAGTGGAATTTTCCAATTTGGAGCTCATTTGCCCCCTCAAAACTGAATTCTCCCAGAGGTACTTACTGCTGTTGGAAAAGGTGGCAGCAAGGTGGTTTTCATGATGTTTTTGGACATTTTGACCATCCAGATCTCAATGAAATGCTTCGGCAATGGCTGAACATGTGTATTTATTCATGAAAAATCCAAAACTACAAGCCATTTGTCATTTGGACCTCCCAATCTTCAGGGTAGCGCGCTACGCGTAGAGCCAAAAACACTGTTTCACAAGCCAAAAATTTTGAAACGAAAAAATTTTCTCCAAATTTACCCAAATTTGGAGTGAAGACCCTCCATCATGTATCATGCTCAACTAATGAAGCCTTGGCCAAAACTGGAAGCGGATCAGGCCCTTTGCGTTGCTTTTGCACTTTTCTCAAACGCCTCTTGAGGATCTTCATTCTCACTTTGCAAACATGCATGCGAGCCCAATAGTGAGTCTTCATGTGACGAAGCATGTCCTTGTCCCTATTTGCCTTCGCCAACAACTTCTCCAAATGAGTGTTTACCCAGATGAGCATTGATTCTCAATCAATAGGTGTCAAATCACTGGGTCTCCTTCGGGCCAATTCCCGGTCTTCCCGGATTTTCCGCAGCTCATAAAGTTCATGCTCATCTTCCAGCTATTTGTTGCGCTACTCTAAGTAGTTGATCACCCATTTAGCCATCTGCAATTTCTTTTGCAGCGAATCATTCTCAGACCTTTGCTCTCGGATGATCTCCTTGAGCTCCAAGTTAGGCGAGCTAGCATCAAAATCAATGATACCCATATCTTGACCTCCTGAAGGACCCTCATCAACCACAAGTCTCTTGCCCCTATCTTGAATCTGTACCTGTGCTGAAGACGGAGGCGAGACCCGTTCCACATGATGTGGAGATAATACTCGCTCTGCAGATGATGTCAATGAGACCCCTTCCACCCCGGGTGGAGATAGTACTCGTCGTGCGGATGCAAATAAGGCCCTGTGGCCTCTCTGATATGTCACATATACTGGAGCATCGACATGCTTGGTCTCAGGAATTTCAAACTGCTGTGAAGGCCCTCTCTCATCATGAACTATCTTTGGTGGTGGCTGGAGTGCTGTGAAGAAGTCACGAGAAATAAAATCCTCCCATGTAATGCCCTGTTGTGCCAACTGATGAATCACCATGATCTTGATCAATGCATAATGATATATGCTCCTATGATGATGTGCTGGGCTCTTCCTTTGCACTAAAGGCACCATCCTCTCTATGTTGCGAAACATGAAGTATGGGATGTTCATCAAACGCACCCTTGTAAAATGCATCAACAAACGGACATGGTATGCATAAAGACGGGAGAATCTGCCCTCACAACTGAAATACCAAATGATGAGTTTCATCAAAGGTGCAAACCGATCATTCAGGTAGTGGAAAGGAAAAACTCTGCTCAAGTGCCTCATATACCCTGGTTTAATATATGTCTCATAATATGATTTTTCTAGCTGCTGACGCTTATTACATTGCTCCCCGATATTCGAAATTCCCGTGGCCTCTGCAATGGTCTCTGGTGACAAAATGAAATTAACTCCAGCGAGGTTTACATGGCCATCATGTAAATGGAGAAAAAACAAGCGAGCTAATTCACGATGATGCTGAAATTGTGAAATTAGCTCACAAAAATGATATCATGACTGATGGCGAAAACAATCCATGGCAAGTGGGCAAGCCTGCAATTGTGCCATAGAAGTGGGCTCCTCTCTAAGATGTTTACCACCTTTTCCACCTCTGCGAGGCCTTTGTGGCACATTTCCCTCTGTTGTGGAATCACTGTCATTTTCCCGCTCATAATATGACTCTGTATCTGACATGGTTTTGAGAACAAAATAGCTTCAATAGGAAGACCGCAATATGTATGTTGTAGGTGTGATGAAATCCCAATTTCAGTGGATCCTCAAAAAACCAACTGAAGCATCAAAAGAGTTATGCCATAATGGATATTTTGTTTGGTATATTTGGGCATATAAGAGTCACAAAATTATTTTGGTATGAAGTGCTGCTGTCTCAAGGTTTTCAAATGGGCAAGGAGCTATATTTTACCAAGGAAAGGGAGAAAAATCTTCATCAATTACTCACATGCCTTTAAATACCCTATACAAAGTTTTAATACCCTTTACAAAGATTTTGATAAGGGCCTAGGGTTTGATTTGTTTTCTTATACCCAACACACCACTTTCACTCTTCAAACATACATTAGACAATATTCAACTTGATTGATTGAGTCAAAGAAAAACCTACTTGCAGCTTCGGAGGTGATTTGACACGTTTTAGGCACATAAAATTAATGCTGGAATGGGTGTGTAGTGCACAGGTTCAATGCGTAGCACACTACCCAGTGCGTAGTGCCTATGTAAATTAACACAGGATGTGCGCGCCCAATGCATAGTGCACTGCCCAGTGCGTAGCGCACACCTTCAACTCTGCCTCAAGGGTTTGTAACTTGGTTTTTCGCCCTCCAATCTTGAACACGCTCTTGCTCTGATGTGTGATGAACAAAAAGACTTGTTTTCACCTTATATACAACCAAAATATCTAATTTGAATAAATTGACTTCCAAAAACCCACTTTGTAAAGTTTGGGCACTTTCACTTTTGGTCTATTAATACAATGATGCTTTTTCATTTTCTCATGCTTTTCTAAGGTTTGGACTAAATTTCTTTGTTGATTTTTTATTTGCAAGGGTAGTCGGATATGCTCTGGCAAAGGAGATCAAGGCTTCACTTGAACATTTGAAGAATTGAAAATTTCGACAATTTTTTACAAAAATGAGATGGCGACTTATCTTCAAAATAGAGTTTTGAAGAGAAGTCCTAATTCAGCTATATAATGATGAAAATTATTGAAATGACTATCTATCAAAGATATCCCTCTGGCCTCCTGATCTTCTAAGACTTTTCAAGACAAAATTGACTCAACCCTAGTCCTAAGACCTAAAAATTTAAAACATGATTGTAAATGACCTTTGAAAACTTATTTTAATGAATAGACCTGAACCAGCAGTGCCAAGCACGAGGGGAATGAGTGACATAAACCGCTCCATCAGAGTTATGGCATGCCTATCGAAATGCAACTGTTCAAAAATAATGGGACACCTAAACATGAAATGCAAAAGAGCTTTGATCTCTGACAGAGGGATAACTTGACCGACTCTAACATAATAATTTTATCCCAAAAGGAGTCATTCCTTTAGAAAAATTATTTGATCAAAATGATGTCCTCTGTAACCCTCAGCCCATTTCTTCAAAAGATGACCTAGAAGAGATTAATATTGGAACTAATGAAGATATAAAAAACATCAAAATATGTGCATCTCTAGACCCTGAGATCAAAGCTCAATACCTTAAGTTACTGCAAAATTATAAGGATGTTTTTGCTTGGACTTATACTGATCTAAAGACCTATGATACTTCATTAATACAACATAAGATCCCTTTGAAGCTAGAAGCAAAACCTTATCAACAGAAACTTAGAAGGATAAATCCATCCCTTCTAACAATTGTAGAAAGGGAGATTAAGAAAATGCTAGATGATCAAATCATCCTCCCTCTTAGATATTCTAATTGGGTTGCAAATCTAGTTCCTGTTAGAAAGAAAAATGGAGAAATAAGACTCTGTGTGGATTTTAGAAATCTGAATAAGGCGTCATTAAAATATAATTATCCTTTGCCCAAAATTGATCAGTTACTTCAAATGGTTTCAGGAGCACAAAGACTTTCTATGATTGATGGCTTTTCAGGTTACAACCAAGTGAATGTTGAAACAATAGACAGAGAAAAGACAACCTCTACTACACGTTGGGTACGTTCATGTATGCTAGGATGCCATTTGGCTTAACTAATGCTTGAGAAACATTTCAGAGAGATGGACATAGATTTTGTGGCTTAGGTAAATAAATTTGTGGTTATTTATCTTGATGACATAACTGTTTTTTCTAAATCTGATCAGAAACATCTTAAGCACTTGATGAAGGTTTTTGACAGGTGTAGAAAATTTGGAATATCATTGAACCCTAAGAAGTCCTTTTTTGCTGTCAAAGAAGGAAAATTGTTGGGCCATATAATTTCAAAGGAGGGAGTAGTAATTGACCCCAAACGAGTATCTGCCATTGAAACATTAGCCTTACCTAGAAACAAGAAGGAGATTCAAGCTTTTCTAGGCAACATTAATTTTCTAAGGAGGTTTATTCCAAATTATGCAGATATTGTAAAAGATATAATTGACATGCTTCGAAAGGACCATGAAGTCAAATGGACTCCCACTTCTAGGCATGCATTTGAACAAATAAAAAAGGCTATCTTTGAAGCTCCCACTTTAGCTAGCCTTGATTATACTAAGCCATTTAGTATTTTCTCTTTTGCCTCTGAAACAACCCTTGTTGTTGTCCTATTACAGAAAAATGAGGATTCCCATGACCAACCCATAGCCTTTTTCAGTAAGGTTATGAGAGATGTTGAGCTTAAGTATGACATCATTGAGAAGCAAGCCTATGCCCTCATTCAAGCCCTGAAATCATTCATAATGTATGTCTTACATTCACCTATTACTGCTTATGTCCCTAATAGTGCTGTGAAAATTATCTTACAACCAGACACTGATGGGAAAAGAGGTAGATGGATTACTAAAAATTTGGGGTTTTATCTAACTATCAAGACTACCAAGCTAGTAAAAGGTCAAGGATTAGCCAAGATTCTAGCTGAGTCCAATTGCAAAGTACTTGGAATCAATTCAATTTTAGAAATACAAGGGAAGAATACACAAGAACCTTCTGCCCTTGCAGAAGGGGAGAATCCACAAGAACCTTCCCTTCATCCTAAAGGGAAGAATCCACAAGAACCTTCCTTTCATACAGAAAGGGAGAATCCACAAGAACCTCTACCTTCAGAGCAGATCAGTCCTATACACATTGATGAAAAATTCTTGTTGTTAAACTGGTATCAAGATATTGTAAATTTTTTGATTTATTTTGAGTGCCCAACATCATTCTCCAAAACCCAGTGTAAAACCCTTAAGTTAAAATCAGTCAAGTATTGCATTATAAATGCAAATTTATACTAGAAAGATCCACTGAATATTTCGTTATTATGTTTAGCAGAATCAGAACTGAAGGAATCATTGATCAGTTTCATACAGGATTTTGTGGGGGACATTATGCTTGGAAAGCAACAACATACACGATTTTGAGGGGAGGATTTTATTGTCCTACATTATTCTTACAAGTAGGGGCAAAGGTCAGAGGTTGTGTTCCTTGTCAAATGTTTGCTGGTAAACAAAAATTAGCAGCTCTTCCACTTGTTCCATCAATTGTTTCAGCACCTTTTTCTCAATGGGGATTAGATTTTGTTGGAGAGATTCACCCCACTTCAAGTAATAATCATAGATGGATTCTCACTGCAACAAACTACTTTACTAAATGGGTGGAAGAAATTCCAGTCAGGAATGCTAATAATTCAGTAGTAATTAAGTTTATTGAGGAGAATATCTTATCTAGATTTGGTTGCCCAACTCAAATTGTCAATGATAATGCAACATCTTTTTCTAGTGTTAAAATGATTGACTTTTGCTAGAAATATCATATTCTGTTACATCATTCAACTCTATACTACCCTCAAGGTAATGGCCTTGCAAAGTCATCAATCAAAATTTTGGTAAAGGTAATAAAAAAGACTCTAGTTGATCATAAGAAGAGTTATGATTCACATCTGATTTATGCAATATGGGCAAATAGAATTACTCCAAAGAGATCAACTGGGAAATTTCCATTTCAGTTAGTCTATGGGAAAGATGCAATTTTCCCTACCAATTTGGCCTTCCCTGTTTTAAAATTCTTGCAGGATTCTACAGATGAACCTGATGATTTTTCAAGAAGAATAAATCAGATTATTGAACTTAATGAAAATAGAGATGAAGTTCAATACAAATTGATGAAATATCAGAATAAGATGAAGACCCTATTTGACAGAAGAGCCAGGGAGAGGGACTTTAAGGAAGGTGATCTAGTTCTAAGATGGGATGCCAGTAGAGAAGAGAAAGGAAAGCATGACAAATTTGACAATCTATGGTTTGGACCTTTAGCAATTGCTAAAGTCAAGGGTAACAACACTTTTGTGATGTGAAAGCTTGAGGGGCTATATTCCACTTATCCTATAAATGGAAGGTTTCTAAAACATTAGATTCAGTACTGAGAAGTTGAAAAATTTTTCATTGGAAATACTCAGGTTTTCCTTACTTTTCAAAGATGTCAATGTGATTTTCTTTACAGCAAGGAATCCATAGCCCAAGGAGAAGGCACATGGATCTGCAGGCTGTCTGAATTCTACAGGAGAAAGCAATCCCTAGTTGGAGCCAATGTTGTAGCATTTTTTGGTTTTGATAAGGTAGAAGAAAATAGTAAAAAAATAAAAAATATTTTGAAAAAATGCTAAGTTAGGATATGGACATAACAATATTGAATAAAATGTTAGTGAAAAAATCTTGATGATGATGTCCATATCAAAGAAAATGTTAGGTTAGATGTCCTAAAAAATAAAGACAAAAATAAAATGCTAGGTTGTAAAGAAAAGAAAACAAATAAACTCTGAAAGTGAGCAAGTCTAAATGCCACTACTATTGTTTCTGCAAAAAAATGGTTGTGTGCAGCTTGTTTTAAATGCCACAACCCATGACAGTCAAACTATTTAATCTTGACTACTTCATGCTTTAAATTTGATGTTATAGTTAGAGAATAAAGATTTGGCCAAACTGTTTGATCTTGGTAGATCAAGAGTTGGGTAGAGAATAATAAGGTGCTCATTAGTTTAATCTAAGCCCTTGGGTAGAGAATTATAAGGGTAGATTTAGACAATTTTCTTTGGTAAAAATAAAAATAAAGGAAAAGGGTTTGCTAGCTTAAATTTGCCCATTAAGTGAAGAAAAAATGATAGGATAAGCAAAGGGTAAATAGAGAAAGGTTGCAGAAGTTTGATTATTCATTAGACAAAATGCCCATTTATCATGTTTCATCATATATTTCTATGTCCATGAAGCAATTACACAAAGCAAATGAAGGTCTACAAGATCAATTAATTAACTTCCCATTCATCTCCATTTATCCATATACTCACTAATTTCTCCTTCCCACCTTCATACATTCATATCCATTCATTTTCCATAAAAACCCCTTTTCCTAAGGTCAAAACCCTTTTTGCCTAGGAAAAGTGAAAAACCCATGTAAAATCTCTTTTTACCCGAAAAACCCACAAAATGTGTTTTAGCCTAAGTATTAATGCATATATGAAAAGCAAATAAACCATGAAAAAGCATAATACTTAGTTAATTCCCTTTTCCACCTATGATTCCCCTTTTTGCATAAATTTACCCTTTTCTGCTCATATTCCATATTAACACTAACTATAGTATTAAACTCCTAAAGTCCCTTTTCACGTATATTATTAAATACCCCGAAACCCTTAGTTTTAATATTAAAACTATATATTTAATAAAATATCGCATTGGCAGGTCACAAGCCCTTTCAACATGCATCTGCTCTCCCCACCGTTGCGATCTCCAATTGCGATAGGCCCAGACCCAACGCAACATATATCATAACTCAATCCCATATCGCGTCCGCCTCCATCGCAAGTCTCAGTAAAGCAATAAACCTCCGCTAGTTGCAATCTCCAATTGCGATGGGAATCCAGACCCGATAAAATATATATTATAGTTCATGCCATATCACATCCGCTTCCATAGCAAGTCCCAGCTAATAGTAATACCCTCTACCATTACGATCTCTGATTGCAATGGGAACCCGGACCCAATCACATATCATACATGGTTTATTTCCACGTCGCATCCGGTGCCTATCGCATTCCTTTGTGATGGGCTTTCCTTTGCTAAACTCCGATTGCGATATGCGATTAGCCTGGACCCAATGCCATTTATCCGCCCGCATTCATAAAATTTCAAATTTGTGTTATCGTGTTTTGCAAAGGTTTTCTTTGTTAAAATATTATTATGACTTTTAATGAAGAACCAACCTAAAAGCTTTGTTTAAACATAAAACCTCCATTTAATCGCTAATCTAGGTTTTAACCATAATAAAGCCATCTACTGCCATATTTGATCAATGAGCCCCGCCGTACTGCTTTTTCGCTCCACCACCGTTGATCACATACATCAAAATCCAATAGCCCTCAGCAAATTTCGGGTTGACTCTCTATACGAACATTACCCGCCTGAAAAGAGGTATTCAACTGATCTCCCTTTACTACGTGTCATGCTTAGGTTATTTCGGGTGAACCCTTCCCAAAACTGCCCATGCCTTAAAAGCGTTGTAATGAATACCAAAACCGCCTCCCACATAAGACAAAATAGTCACTGTTCATTTTGCACCATAATTCAAAAGGAAAACTGTTTTTCCTGTTTAAACGCCAAAATGACCATTTTGCTCTGTTTTGCCTGTTTTACATAGAAAAGCCTCCATAAGCTTTTGTGGCCAATTAAAACATCATATTTCCTTCTGATACTCTCTAAACTCCTTCTAATGTCCTTTCAAATTCAGTAAAGCCATTGAAGACCTTCTGTCACCTATGTTTTTCTTAACAGTTTTTGTGTTTTGTAGGTAAAGCTTCTATTCCAGGCTTACAAAGAATTTTTTTTGCGTATAGTTGGAAGACAAATATGAATATCATATCAATTTGCTTTACCCTGTAACATAAAATCAAAAGGATTTACTATTGAAAAACACAGTAAAAACCTAAAATGCATAGTAAAGGTAAAAGGAACACAATAAATGTTTCTCAGCTGGGTTAAAGGATATTTACAGAGTTTAAAGAGTATTAGATGAAAGATCAAATGATCAAATCAACCAATGCAAAGGATTCAAACAATCAAGTAGCTTAAAGGGGCAAAATATCAAACAACAAAGCCAGCACAACCTGAATAGAATGAACAACTTCTTGTATGAAGATCTTTCCTTTCCTAGAATAAATCTAAATCAGTTTTATGATATTTCCTTAGTTTCATTATTGTATAAATAACTTTCTTCTTGATATGTTATGGGTTCAAAGTTGAAGGTTTATTATTCATTGCTTGTTAAGTAGTGACTGTTCATTCTACTCTAAACATGGAAGCCACCTTTGGAAGGAAGCTTTTGTAAACACTTGATGTACTCAGTTTTTCTGGAACCTTAATATAAAACAGAGGATTCGGAATTTGGTTTCACACAGTTTTTGTTATCCTGTAAGTTTTTCCAGTTATCAATCATTATGTTTTTCTTCATATGCTTATGACTTATAGAGATATCTAGGTAGGAAGAATTGTGTCTCAATTTATTCCTATAAGCTCCTGCAGTGATCATCTATTAAGAGAATGGATTAATGAACTATCTGTTTAGCTAATCCCCTCTAATCAATAAATCATCACCATCTTGTGTAAGCTTAAGTATACTCCCTTGAACCTTTGGAATGTAGTTTAAAAGGTTTTCCAACTTATGATTGTTCTGTTTTATAGTCTAGAAACTATGATAATCATATTATTTTATGTCTTATTCTCACCATTATTTTTTATCTATATCATTTTGTAAAGCTTTATAGCAGCCCTTTGCTGCAGTATTAATATAACTCAAAGGATGAATTACTTCAATTCTACATCTGTCTTCATTCATTGGTCTTCCAAAACTAAAACCAAAAACCCCAAAACAATTATTTTAGATGATTTGGCATTGGTAGCTGACCTACTACTATCTCAGAGGTACAACACCCCTTAGGAATGTTTTGACAATACTAGACCTACCAAAATTCAGGGGATCTCCCCAATAAGAAGTCCCAACTAGATCTCAGACCATTTGGAATGGGATTCCCAAAAGTGGGTGGTAATGTAGTGCCTTGACCGCAGTAGTGCGCAAAGATAAGTATGATGACTTTGGCCAGAAGAAAGTGTGTGACCTTGCAACGAGTCAAGTGAGATGCATGGGGGTTCTAACACAGAGGGGAAAAGGAAGTGTGCCCCTTAGAAGCTTGTAATAGTACACAGCTTGAAAGGAACACATGAGCGGAATGACATCACAAGCTGAAATGTGGAATAGTCCACACACGAAAGTCACGAGTTAATCCAACAAAACAAAAGATTCACACAATTTCATACAAAGTAGTTCATAAGAAAATGTGTAATTCAAACAAAATACATTTCTAAAGCAACCAGAATATTCCAACTACAATAATAACATATGCATGATAGCGTGTTGGCTCAGTTATTATTATTATAAGTGAAAGTTCCATCCATACATACACCATTGATAGCCACTAGCCCCAATAACGTAACATTATAGTCAAGAACACATGTTCCTCCAAAGAATTATACTCGCTCTACATTGTGGAGAAGCCAATGCTCATCATAATACTCCCAAGCCTTCTCTAAGCCTAAGCCTAGCCAAAATATTGGCTCCCAAAAGCCCCTACTATGAGTTATGAGATTCTATTTACAACAAAGGGTGGGGTGACCCTTGACATTCCCCTTTGTGACTCTTTGACTACCCTTGCGACTCTTCAACTTCTTTACAAATAACTCATTACATTACATAGTGATTATTCACATTCTACTAATGACACTTGGAATTTCACTTACAACATATTTACAAATAATATACATTTTCGAGATGTACCTGTGTGAGACAAAATAGACTAGAGACAGTCTATCAAGACAAAACACTATGACTCAGAAGTTTGGGAAAGACCAACTTGGCAACCTCCACTTGATGCTTCTTGATGATGTATTGATGCCAATATTGGTACTATGATATGATGTCCCCAAACTGCTTGATGATGTCTCTGTGATAGCGGACTCTTGGCTTCATAGCTTCTAGGTATATGGTCTTGGAACCTTTGTACAACTCATCTTGAAGCATGTACAACATGGTCTTGACCATGACATGACCACCAATGTACTTTTGCATGTCTTGTGTGCTCATCTCCAAGTCATTGCTGGTGGCCTCTCACCTTAGGTGCTCCATGCACCTATCAACCTCTAGTCAAACTTAGTTCTTATGATTAGCTTTGTTGAGGGAACCAATTGATGGGATCTTATGCATTCTTACCATGACATCCAAAATCTTATACAACAGTACATATGAAGCATATATGCTGCTGACAAACAGGGTGAGCTTCTCATAGTTCTGGATCAACATTTGGATCTTCACTTTGTCTAGCTCTATCTGTAGCTTCATCATCTTTCGAAAGTGAAGTGGGTCCCCTTTGTACTGCATTGTATATTCTTGCACATGGGGGATAGCAGCATGTATATCCCTGAGAGTTTGGAAAACCCTTTTTCTCCATTTATTGAAAGCCATATAGATGGAAAACTACCTTGTGCACGGTGAAAAATCCATCATAGAGATTCTTCATGGTGGTCTCAAGATTTTCTTTCCTCATCTCTGTCATTGCAGAACCTGCAGATTGTTTTACCTTTTTCATGGTCACTTACAATTTCTTTGCCATCTATTTATTCTTGGCTAACACAAACTTGAAATTTGAGCTCATGGCTCCTACGTAAGCCAAAGTGGCATCATTCATGGAAAATGGATGTTTTCTAACATCTGATAATATAACCCTTTCCTTCAAATGTAGGTGACATGTGATCATCCAACAAATTTTTTCTCCATTCCTATACAATCTTCTTCTACAACTCGTGAAATGATAGATTGTACACATCCATCACGAGATCATCATCAAGGAGAACATCCTCTCCTTGCTCGCGCGATATTGGTTCTGACACTGGAGGAGGTGGAGACTGAGAGTTGACCTTGGGTTCTCTCAAAATGAGGTCATTGGCTTGGTCCTATGGCTCTTGCCCCAACTCCATGTCCGTCACTTCAATCAGTTGCTCAATCTGCTGAGAAAGCTCTCGATCCTACACCTACTCACCCTCTTATTCATTTGTTTTCTTTTCTTGCTCCTCAACCTATATGGGCGTTGTTTTCTTTGTCATCGCGCTTTGCCTTTCTTCTTCTTCTAATTTCTTCTTCTCTTCCCTCTCTCTCCTTCTTATCTCCTTCTCTTCCTTCAACTTCTTCTCCATTTCCTACAACTTCCTTTCTTCTTTTGCCATTCTTTGCTTTTCTTTCTTCCTTCACTCAAGCCTCTTTATGCATTATTGCCTCTTTGCCTCTGCTGCCAAATCTGCTTTCTCAATGATAGGATCTTCTTTGAAATTGTAGCTTTTCTCAGCCTCTGGGTTCTCAACAATCTTCCTCTTACCCTTGTCCTGTGCCAATTTGCTACTTATTGCTACTATTGTTGCTACTTCCTATGGTGTTACTACCTGTAGAGCATCTTTCCATGTTGTGGCTATATTGACTAGTTCATTGAGCTTGGAGTAGTTGTAACAGTGTTTCCAAGGGTCCTCCTCTACCCAATTAAATATCTCGTGGAACGAGGGATAGTACACATTTGCACAGTGGTTCTTGCAAATCTCGTGATCGTATGGATTATAGTATTTGGTGCTGAAATTGAACTTCATTATCTCCTTAGCTTCAACGTATCCATCCTTCAAGATCTTAATCTCATACAATCTAATCCGCAAAGGAAGAGTGGGCCATGGTGCCTTCTTCCTCCTATGTAGCCCTACTAATAACCCTGTGGAGATATGATATGAGACCTCTTGCATGACCAACTTTTCCATGGCATACCTTGGTAGAACATGCAAAGGCTTCTCTCTGCAAAACATCCTGATGAGGGTGCCACTCAGTGAGGCATACCAATCTACAATGTCAAGTATTGCCTCTATTGCTTCTTGGGACATGCAAGGCGGATCCTGCTTAAAGATCAACTTGAACACTAGGATGATGAAATGGTCAATCTGCCTTGCCATAACTCCTTGGTAGCTACAGTGAGAAAGAAACTTGCAATAAATGTTAACGATAGTCTCTTTTGGTGTCCATGCCCAACCCATGCCAAGAAACTGAGGTTGGTCACAAATTGCATCAAGTAAATACATGGACATCTATAATATTGCTTCCTCATCCTAGGGTGGCTTCTGGGTGTTAGTCACATGGAATTTCAACTGAAGAGACAATAGATCTGACCAGTAGAATGGCCTTCCATCATTCACCAAATGGTCCAACACAACCACCCACTTTTCCAAAAAGGTCCCTGTGCTCTCTTGACCATATAATCGACATGAAAAGATGATCAAGAATTGGTAGGCCTTCTTGAGTGACTTTGTCTTGTAAACATGATTGGGTGTCACTCTAAACTTCTATAGCTCTTGCACCCAAAGCTTTACAATATCTCTGGTGTTCATAAAGTTGTGGGTGGCATAGAAAAGTGCATCCATGTGGTTCACTGGCTGAGGTAAATGATACATCTGTTGATAGTTATCCACCTTGAATTTGGTAAGTTGTATACCATTGGCACTGCTCAATGTCAAAGTCTTTGAATTTGTGTGTGAGTCAATCTAGTGGATGATGTCGGCACATGGGAAGGAGGGGTACCTTCATGCAACCTTATGTAAGCTTGACCAATGGACATTTATATAAACCTATCGATCCTCTAGATCTTCCTTGAAGTCCCCTTGAAAGATATCCTTGATTTCTTGCCATGTTAACTTCATGCCCTTCTCAATGAATAGTTGATTGTCTGCATAAACTAGTAAATTCCCTAAGACCTACTCAACTCCTTCCCCAGTGCTACTCTCGAAACTATCCTTTGATGCAACTCCCTTGGAAGCCATGTTACCAGAAATTTCTAGAGAGTTTTTCAACAACTGTTGTACCTGGAGATAGAGAGGACACTCATGGTATGAAAATGTTAGCTTGAAACCAAAATCACCTCAAGAACATACCAAGCAACAAAATGGACAACTTCTGGGAAGGATTGCGCAGTCTTGGCTCACAGAGTTGATTGGATGCTAGTTGGAACTACGCATTGCATAGTCTCAACAGTTAGTGGGGATTTCTTGCTGACTAGAACTGCACAATGCACAATTCAGTCTTGGCACAGGCCTGGGGAATCTCAACGGGGTTAGCTCCTAGAATTGAATTGTGCGCAGTTGGAGCCAGGCTTGGGAAATCTCTACGTAATTCTAGAATCCAAGGTTGAGGCCTTGAGCTTTAGAAATTCGTAGTGAATGCTTGGAAAAAGGAGATCCAGGCCAGGGAAGCTCAAATTTTCCAAAGGGAAGTGAGAAATCAAACATATAAGAAGGATTGAATGATGTGGGGCACAGATCTAAGTGAATGATAATGCATGCAAGTGAAAAATGTCTAGGAATCAATCAAACTAAAGGAAAATTAAGCATGTGGGGAGAGTCATCGCAACGGCGACTGTCAATGCAGAAACTGGGCAATGAATGTGACACCTCGGATAAGCAATGAAAAACTTAAAACAACACTTCTACAAGCTAAAATAAGTTGAAATTCTAGTGATCATTCAATAAAACGAGAGAAACAACACTCTCCCAAGCTAAACAAACAAAAGTGACATAAAAAGTAGTAAAAGACTAAAAATAAAGACTTACATTGAAAAGAAATGACGATTGCACTGGAGGTTCCTTGATCTCCTCGAGAATTCTAGACCTCCAAGATTGAATGTGAAAATAAGCTCTGGTAGCATCCATTATATAGATTTGGTCGATTTAGGGTTTATGATGTGAAGGCCAAAAATCAAGGAAAAAGTGAGACTTGGTAGTAGTTTCCAAAATTACTCAAGTGTCTCCTCCGGGCTGCTAAAAATAGATCCCTATTTTTTAGGGATTCTTTTCACTTTTTTCTTTTTACTTTTTCAGGAAAATCTTCCACGTGCTTCTCGGAGAGATTGCGTAGTTCTCAGAAGGACTGGGAAACTCACTGGCTTGTGCATTGAATAGCTTCTAAGCAGCAAGCATCTGCCCAATTTCTGGGTTGAGAGGCTATGGGATGCCTCTCATGCTATGCACAATTTCCCAGCTGAAGGTAGGCTATCATCTAGATTTGCATAATTCTGGAGCTGAAGGCTCATGGTTAATTTGGACTGTGAAATTCTCAAGAGTAAGGCTAGTTGCCATCAAGGATTGTATAGTTCACTAAGGCAAGCCTAGAACCGGGTTGAAACCAAGTCAAGGGATCAGCTTATGGGTTAGACAGTAAATAAAGTAAGAAAACACATGCCATAAAGAAAAACATAAAGCTCCATCAAAGTGCAAGTAGCTAGGTTAGTGCAAGATGAGTTTTTGTGATTTAGGAGGGAGGCTCCAAAACAAAGCATAGGTAAAATTTTGGAGGGTATTTATAGTTGCTACAACATTGGCGACACACTAGTAGAACTCCAGCTCTCTGTATGGACCTTGTCTCGTGTAAAGCGAGTCTAACTCTTCTATAAGTATTTTTCGATTCTTTGATCATCGTAGCTTCTTCACTAGCTTGATTTAAAGATGTAGTCCCTACATTTCACTTTATCGACAACACACATACCAAGCCAATTCAATTGAGTTGTTTCGATTGGGGATGAGGGGTATGTTGATGTACAATTAATATAGATAGTCAGAGTTTTAGTTTCATCTTTGGTATTGCTCCACTACCAACAGGCCTAGACAGTACCCCGACGGATTCACTTCAGGAACACAAGCATTGCTCTGCTGCCAGCAAGCCTGGAGAGTACCCCAGCGGAGTACTTGCTTCACCTCTCTGCATAGGAATCCTTTCTCTTCTTTTGCCTATATTTTTTTTTTTTCATTTCATTTTTCATTTTCATAGAACTTTGCATAGGCACTTATTTATGTCATGAGGCGGAAGAGGGATCTCGACTTATTGAGAGTAGAAGAGGTTGTCCCTTCCGAGAAGGATGTTTATATATACCTCTGACATACTTGTTAATGTTTCCCCCCTCTCCTTACTCTACTTGACTGAGTTAAGAAGAGTTAACATAATATAGAAAACCGATTAGAATAGGTGGTACTTGTTAAAAGTTCAAGCATTGTCATTTCACCAAGACTCACTATGAAAGGAACATCTTTTCCATCAGGGTATCATCGACTGGAAGAAATGCAACATCTTCATAAAGAGAGGGAATAGGTAGATAACAAATTTTTGATAGTCTTACAAGTCCTCTTGTATTTCACCTTGCTTGTCTTAAGGAACCTAACACGTCTTCATGTCAAAACTATTCCTATGGGTGCACAAGCAAAGAAGCAAACGAAAGAAGTAAGATAAAGAAAAACAAAATAGAGAAGCAACACTACTCCTACTCCTAAGCTAAGCAGTGCATGGGCCAAGTCATGTGAAGTTATATTTCCAATGCAGCCATTGGTGCATTGGTTGACCCACGTAGGTGATGGCATGGTTGATGAGAAAGATATTCAAGCATACTAATAGACAAGAAGGATAAATCAATGCAAACCAAAACGTTCGAAGTTTGAATACATCCACAGAAAATAAAAAAATTGAAAGCACATGAAAGGAACTTTGTAGACGTATCATGGTGTTGTGTCACATTGTGTGTGGACAACAAGCATGTACATGCCTTCAAACTAGACAAACGAGGAAATATGGAGAAAGAAGAAAATTTTCATTTCGTAACAGTGCTTGCCAAGTATGACTCCTCCAATGCATGAGCAATAGCATTGTGTGATTCTAGTGGAGGATGCAAAAAATGTGAATTGGATTGATTTTCAATGTGAACATGAGAGTGATGAGGAGCCTGGGGAGATACAAAAAATTTATGATTAGAACTGGGACTGACCTCAAGGCTACGAGAGCCTGACATAACGTCAGCTTGGGCTAAAGTGCCTCAATGGCTTGAGGAGTTTCCACTTCATTAGAAGATGGATCATCAAATATCGGTGGCTTCGAAAGATCAATAGTAGGTGAATCAAAATAGTGATCACATGAATGAGTGAAATATTATGATAGCCATGATTAGAAAATTCAAGATGGAAAATGGCATCCTCATGATCCGATTAATCATAGAGAGCGGTTGATGAGAAACAAATATTTTCACCAGCTGAGTTTCTAGAAATGAAAGACAGGAGATCAAGTGGATCCAGGAAGAAAGATTTGTCCTCTCTGTAATCAAATGACAGACTACCATCCCACCTATTATGTGAATGGTCAAAAATTGAAACATCTAGAGATATATTTTTACAAGAGGATAAGAAATGGCAGAACTGTAGAAGATGTAAGGATAAAGAGAACAAGGTGTGGACCAAAGGAGCTCATCCCTCACCACAATTTCTTGTTCATATTCCCACACATACTCATAAAAAATAATAGCAAAAGTTGGTTTTTCAACACCAACTCCATCCGTAACTTGATCCTCATGAACATCACATGTGAATCCTAGAAGGGATGAACACAACATACCAAAATCCGTAGGATCAAAGGAATCATTGGACGGAGGCTGAGCAGATGAGACCATGTGACAACCATTGGACTTGCAGTCCAAATTTTCACAGAAATCTAAAGCAAGTGGGGTAGGAGGAGATGGTGTCAGTTTAATAGGTAGGTTCACAACTTCTCCCACCTCATCCTGCGAAGCTAGAGTTTTCTGATGAGAAGGGGACAGAGGATCACTTGGGACAACAACCTTGTCTGTCTTAGATTTTGAAGCTCTAAAACCAAGGAATGTTGGGAGGGGTTCAAAAGATTCTAACGCATGTGGATTATTAGAGATGTGAACAAGATACTCAAATATTTCATTTAGTTTTTCACTCAACTTCATCTTCTAGAAATTCAAAACAGTAAATATGGAAACAATCATAAAAGTGTGCAATTGATTTGTTAGGTGCTTTTCACAATTTTAAATCTTTTGATGTTCTTTATGGTCATAAAGATGAAAGAATGACCTAATTCTCTAATCATGTGCTTGAAATAATGTATAGAGGTTACGGGGCAATGTGTGACACCATTTCTTGATGCACCCTTCGAATGTGTAAGTGAATAACCCACATGAAATGTTGTCTGAGAGGACCTCATTCTTGTCACAGAAACCAAGAAAGGAAACTGCGTGTATTAATATGGATGTTCTACTTTCTCCATCAAATTTGAGTTGTGGAAAGTCATCTATAACATCTGTTGACACATCGAAATTAGACGCGTGAGAAAATAATCTCAGGGTTGTGATTGTGATATAAGACATGAACGATGTGAAGAAATTCAAAATGGAATTCAAGGGCTCAGCTTGTCATCTGGCCCTCCTTCTAGCGCCAGATGTGTTGATGGTTCTGGACCCGCCAACATTTAGGGGATCTCCCCGGTACGAAGTCCCAACTAGACCTCAGACCATTTGGAGTGGGAGTCCCAATAGTAGGTGGTAATCTAGTGCCTTGACCGCGGTAGTACACAGAGATAAGTATGATGACTTCAGTTAGAAGAAAGTCTGTGACCTTACAGCGAGTCAAGTGAGATGCATGTGGGTTCTAACACATGGAGGGGAAAAGGAAGTGTGCCCCTTAGAATCTTGTAATAGTACGTAGCTTGAAAGGAACACACGAGTCGAAGGACATCACAAGCTGAAATCCAAAATAGTCCACAAACCAAAGTGGTGAGTTAATCCAACAACATGCATTCAAAAATACTTATACAATTGCATACAAAGTATTTCATAAGCAAATGCATGAGTCAAACAACATACATTACTAAAGGAACCAGAATAATCCCACTACAATAACAACATATGCATGAAAGCGTGTTGGTTCAGTTATTATTATTATAAGTGAAAGTTCCATCCATACATAACCATTGACAACCACTAGCCCCAATAGTGGAACATTACAATCAAGAACACCTGCTCCTCCAAAGAAGTATAGTCTCTCTACATTGTGGAGAAGCCAAGGCTCATCACAATACTCCCAAGCCTTCTCTAAGCCTAAGCCTAGCCAAAAGCTTGGCTCCCAAAATCCCCTGCTATGAGTTATGAGGTTCTATTTATAACAAAGGGTGGGGTGACACTTGACATTCCCCTTTGTGACTCTTTGACTACCCTCATGACTCTTCAAATTCTTTACAAATAGCTCATTACCTTACATAGTGACTATTCACATTCCACTAATGACACTTGAATTTCACTTACAACATATTTATAAATAACATACATTTTCGACATGTACCCATGTGAGACAAAATATGCTAGAGGCAACCTAACAAGCCAAAGCACTATGACTCAGAAGTTTTGGGAAATACCAACTCGACAACCTCCACTTGATGCTTTTTGGTGACATACTAATGCCAAGCTTTGTACTGTTTTATTCGGATGTCCCCAAACTACTTGATGGTGTCTTTTTGATAGTCCCTTGTACCTCATTGTCTATTCTTGCATATAGGCGATAATAGCATGTATCTCCCTAACAATTTGGATAACCCTTTCTCTCCGCGGTTGAAATCCATACGGATGGAAAACCACCTTATGCATGGTGAAAAATCTGTGATAGAGCTTCTAGATTGTGGTCTCAAGATTTTATACTTTAGCAAGTATCACTTTCCTCATCTCTAGAATTGCAGAACCCATGGATTGTTCTGCCCTTTTCCTAGCTGCATGCATGTTCTTTGCAATTTGTTCATTCTTGGTTAACAGGAACTTGACATTCAAGCTTGTGTCTCCTGCATAAGACAAAGTGGCATCAACCATGGAAAATGGATGCTTTCTGACATCTGGCACTATTACCCTTTCCTTCATGAATGCAGGTGATGCGTGATCATCTGATAAATGATTTCTCTGTGCCTTTACAATCTTCTTCTGCAACTCCTCAAATGATAGATTATACACATCCATCACAGAATCATCATCAATGTCAAAATCCTGTCCTCTCTCGCTCGAGACTAGTTCTAACACTGGAGGAGGTGGAGACTAAGAGGTGACCTCGGGTGCTCTTGGCATGAGATCATTGTCTTGGTCTTGTGGTTCCTACCCCAACTCCATATATGTCACTTCAATCATTTGCTCAATATGCTAAGTAATCTCCCTATCCTGCACCTTCTCACCCTCTTCTTCAGCTACTCATTGTTCTGACTACTCAACTTGAGTGGGGATGTTTTCTCTATCATCGCACCTTGCCTTTCTTCTTCTTCCAATTTCTACTTCTCTTCCCTCACTCTCCTTCTTAGCTCCTACTCTTCCTTCAAATTCTTCTCCATTTCTTGCAACTTCCTTTCTGCTTCCTCCAGTCTTTTCTTTTCTCTCTTCCTTCACTCTTCTCTCTTTATTCATTGTTTCCTCTTTGCCTCCACTTCTAAAGCTGCTTTCTCAATGATAGGATCTTCTTTGAACTTGTAGCTTTTCTCAGCCTCTAAGTTCTTGGCAATCTTCCTCTTACCCTTGTCCTACACTAGTTTACTCCTTATTTCTATGATTTTTATTTCTTCATGCAATGTTCCTACCTACAGAGCAAATTTCCAAGCTATGGGTATATTGGCTAGTTCGTTGACCTTAGAGTAGTTGTAACAATACCTCCAAGGGTCCTCCTCCACCCAATGAAATGTCCCGTGGATCCACAGATAGTACACCTTCACACAGTGGTTCTTGAAAATACTGTGGGGATCATACGAGTTATAGCCTTTAGTTCTGAAGTTGAACTTCGCTATCTCCTTAGCTTCGACATCATCATCCTTCAAGCTCTTAGTATTGTACAATCCAATTCGAAAAGGAAGAGTGGGCCATGGCAACTTCTTCCTCCTATGTAGCCATGTTCATAACCCTATGGAGATGTGATATGAGACCTCTTGCATGACCAACTTGTTCATGGCAGACCTAGGTAGAACATGCATAGGCTTCTCTTTGCCAAACATCCTGATGAAGACGCCACCGGGTGAGGCATACCAATCTGCAATGTTAAGTATTGCCTCATCCCTTCTTGGGACATGCAAGGTGGATCTTGCTCAAAGATAAAATTATACATCGGGATGATGAAATGGTCAGTCAGACTCGCCATAACTCCTCAATAACTGTAGTTAGAAAGAAACTTGTAATAAATTTTGATGGAAATCTCTTTTGGTGTCCATGTCCAACCCATGTCGGGAAACTAATGTTGGGAATAGATTGCATCAAGCAAATATGCAGACATGTAGAATCTTTCTTACTCATCGTTGGGTGGATTTTGAGTTTTAGTCACATGGATTTTCTACTGAAGAGCAAACAGATCCGACTAGTTCAATGGCTTTCTATCATTCACCAACTGGTCCAACACAACCACCTAATTTTCCTGAAAGGTCTTTGTGCTCTCTTGACCATATAATCAACGTGCAAAGATTATCAAGAACTGGTAGGCCTTCATGAGTGTATTCATCTTGTAAACATGATTGGGTGTTTCTCTAAACTTTGGTGGCTCTTTCACCCAGTATTTTACAATATCTCTGGTGTTCACAAAGTTGTGGGTGGCATATAAAAGTGCATCCATGTGGTTCACGGACTAAGGTAAATGATACATTTGTTGATAGTTCTCAACCTTAAAGTTGGAAATCTATATCCCACTGGAACTGCTCAATGTCATAGTCACTGGATCTATGTGTGAGACAATCTAGTGGATAATGTTCACACATGGGAAGGTGGGGTATCTGCATGGAACCTTATTTAAGCCTGACCAATGGACATTCATATAAACCTTTTAATCCGCTAGATCTTCCTTGAAATCCCCTGCAAAGATATCCTTGATTTCCTTCCATGTTAACTTCATTCCCTTCTCAATGAACAAATGAGTGACTACATAAATTGGAAAATTCACTAACACCTACTCAGCTACTTCTACAGTTCTACTCTCGATAGTATCCTTTGATGCCTCTCTCTTGGAAGTCATGTTACTTGTAACTGCTAGAGAGTTTCTCAACAACTATCATTTCTAGATACAAAGAGGGTATTCATGGCATGCAAATGTTAGCTTGAAATCAAAAGCACTTCAAGAATAGACCAAGAAAAAAAATGGCAACTGTTGGGCAGGATTGCACAATCTTGGCTCACAGAGGTGATTGGCTAGTAGCTGGAACTGAGCATTGCATTGTCCCAGTAGTCAATGGGGAGGTTTTACTAATTGGAACTACACAATGCGTAGGTCAGTCTAGGAACAAGCCAGGAGAGAGTGCGCATTGCGCAATCTCAGTGGCCAAGGCTCGGGGCTAGCTTCTGGAACTGCACAGTGCACATTTGGAGCTAGCCCTAGGCAACCTCTTTGCAATTTCAAAAGCTAAGGCTGAAACCTTGAGCTCGTGAAATGTGTAGTGCATGCTTGGGAAAATGCGATCTGGACCAAGGAAGCTGAGATCTACCCAACGAAAGTGAGAAATCGAACAAATTTGAAGGATTGAATGAAATTTGGTGTAGATATAAGTGAATGATAATACATGCAAGTGAAACAAGTGCAAGACACAATCAAATTGAAGGAAAATAAAGCATGTGGGGAGAGTCACCACAGTGGCGATCGTTAGTGCAAAAACTGGGTGATGCATTCGACACTTGGGATAGGCAATGAAAAACTTAAAATAACACTTATATAAGCTAAAACAAGTTGAAACTCCACCGACCATTTAAAAAATGAGTGAAGTAGCACTCTCATAAGCTAAACAAACAAAAGTGATCAAAAAAGCAGCAAAAGACTAAAAAAACAAGACTTACCTAGAAAAGCAATGACGATCGCACCAGAGATTCCTTGATCTCTTAGGGAATCCAAGAGCTCCAAGATCAAATGTGAAAATGATCTCTAGTAGCATCCATTAAGTAGATTTTTTCAATTTAGGGTTTATGATGTGAAGGCCAAAAATCAAGGAAAAAGTGACATTTGGTGGCAGTTTCCAAAATAACTCAAGTGTCTCCTCTGGGCTGCTAAAAATAGATCCCTATTTTCTAGCGATGCTTTTTTTCTTTTTTCTTTTTTATATTTTGGGAAAAGCTGGCATGCATTTCCCGGAGAGATTGCATAGTTTTGGGAAGGACTGAGCAACTAACTCGTTCATGCACTGAGAAACTTCTGAGCAGGAAGCTTCTACGCAATTTCTGGGCTTAGTGGCTCTGGGCTGCCTCTCATGCTCGACGCAATTTTCTAGCTGAAGGCAAGTTGTCAGCTGGCTCTATGCAATTCTAGAGATGAAGGCTCACTTTTAGCTTGGACAACACAATTCCCGAGAGCAAGGCTAGTTTCCCTCAAGGATTGTGCAGTTCACTAAGGCAAGCTTGGAACTGGGTTGAAACCAAGTCAAGAGATTGTCTTGTGGGTAAGACAATATAGCAAGTAAGAAAACAAAAGCCATAAATCAAAAGATGAAACTCCATCAAAGCACAAGTACCTGGGTTAGAGTGAGATGAGTTATTGTGATTTAAGAGGGAGGCTCCAAAACAAAGCATAGGCAAAATTTTGGAGGGTGGTTTTTGTTGACCTATCGAAAAGATATGAATTTGACATTTATTTCCTTATCTTTCTCCTTAATCATATCTCCTTTATATTCTAAGATGATAATATATCAAATAATTCTAGCGAAAACTAGGGAGTTATTGATTATTGCAATTTAGTTAATTATTGTCTTTTCTCATGCAAGAAAGAGAAGAAATGGAAAATTACCATTCCTAAGGAAAAGACAAAACAGAGTAACTGTCATTCCTTCACTAGGAAGTCGTATCCAAATAGCAGGTCAAGATTGGAGCGCGTAGTTAAGGATAAGAAAGGAAAATATCATAGCATCAGTGCAAAAGACAAAGAGTTAACTAGAGTTAGAAGATTGAGCGGATCCCTCGGGATCTCTTGATCTTAAGGGATCGCTGTTACTAGTCTATCTTCTATTCCTGTTTTATCCACCTGGCCATTATAAAAGGGACAACGCTTGTAAATAATGGGGATTAATCATCATTATTTAGAACTTACTAGTGTATTTTCACTTTGATCATCAACTCTCGTTGATTAAAACAGAGTACAACTAGATGTAACCATTTTTGCATATGATTAATACATAATCCAGTTGTTCTTCTTTATTCTATACTGAAGTAGTCTGGTGGTGCCTCACTAGCAGCTAAGGGCCTGGCCCTGGTGGATCCACTTGTTATTATGTACCATTCCTTTACGATATCTGTTGTGTGATGGTTTGGTTTGATCATTGTTTATTGGAATCGAATTGCTTTATTGTTTCTTGTTTCTAGATTTAATGAATTGTTCCATTATATATGTTGTAACTGAATTGCGTTGTTGTTCCTTCTCGTCATAGTAAAATTATTATTCTTTGCAACTATACTATTATGTTGTTCATCTCAATTACAGAGCCTCGTTGTTCATTCCAGTAAACTAACTTTGTTGTTCATTACAATTTCATAAGTTCCACTGTTCATTCCTACTAAATAGCATTGTTGTTCATTTCCTTTCTACAAGCATTTGGTTTTTCCTTTCAGCATTGTTACAGTTAGCATAGTTATCCCATTTCTATCAGCAACATTATTGATTTAATTCATTTTCATTTCCAATCGGTCATTCAGTGTGGAGTGTGAGATCAACAACCATAAAGGACATTGCCTATTACTGTCAGAGTTCTCAGATTGAGGATCTTATTTATGTTTGATTTCATTTACATCAGTTAAAAGAGGAAGTAGTTATTGCTAATGTATCCTTGACTGATAATTGCTGTTAATTTCCTGAGTGAATGATCTAGTTTTAGAGCATTGAGGTTATTTTAATTGCAAGTAAGTTTTATTTCAAGCATCCATTTACTCTTGTATTTGAAAGCACTGTACTACAATTTAGAAACATTACTCTTGAAGAAATTGCCGCCACATACTGTGTACACTCTTGAAATAGAAAATCTTACCCGGATTGATAATTAATGTAGGATAAATAGGAGTTAAAAAGACACCTTTTATCACTCAACATTTTGACATCGTTGTCGGGTAGAGTGTAGCCATTTCTAAAGAGTAGTGTGCATTTGATGGGTGCATGTTAGGAAAGAGTTGGGTATTAAAAATGGAAGGTAAGAACCTACGTACGGAGCATGTAAAAGTCCTGCTCCCCCCACCTTCTTTCCAGTAGGATTGTTAAAGAACTTAAGGTAGAAATAAATGTTTGAATTTCTGTGTGAATGACTAAAAAAAAATAGAAATTTTGAAAAAACAAATCTCATGATTTCACTTAAGTTGTGATGTAAGCACCACCCATTTCACTAACCAATTGCCTAGAAAATTTGAAGGAGGAGCCTCAAAGAAACACATGAAGAACATCTTCTATTATGGTAAGAAATGGCTCACATTGTAACTTTTGAATTCCCTATCAAAGATCTAGGAGGAGTGACACAAATGCACATAATTCCCTCATCTTCTCTAACAAATTTTCATGGTTTGACAAATGAAGATCTAGATACATTCTTATTTGATTTCGAAATACTTTGTAGAGGATATGATTATTGTACTAACAATCAAAGGTTGAAAGTGTTTCCTCTTACTCTAAAAGGAGAAGCTCTCTGATGGTTCATGAGCCTAGGTGGGAACTGCCTCCAAACATGGGACGACACGAAGAACATATTCTTGAAGAAGTACCAAGACTAATACAAATCCAATAAAGATATTTTTGATATGATACAAGGGGAAGATGAAAGCTTGGAGGACTCTGTAGAGCGATTTCATTACAACCTTCAAAAATCAAAGCATAAGTATTTGAAAAAAGAGATCTTAAAAACACTCCTACTCAAATGAATCAAAGATGAATTTTTAGAACTCTTAAATATGATAGGAAAAGGTGACGCTTTTCAGTTGTCATATGATGATGTTTGTGAATTGTGCATAAGGTATTCAAGAGGAATCTCCAAGGTTGGTAAGAATTCTAGAGACGTTTGTTCTTTCTTTTCCAAATCTGCTACAAGAACAGGAGACATAAGAGCTGAAATCAATGTTTTATTTGAAAATTTTAAAGTTTATTTTATTAGCTATTTAAATTCAAAATTGGATGTTTTTCAGGTTCAAAAAAATCAAGAAATTGAAGAAGTGTTTCTCCCTCATTACCGAAAGGAGCATCCAATAGATAGTTGTTCTTCCTTATCTAGGATGGAAGTAGCATATCAAAGAGATGAGGAAGCTGCAACAAGGTCAAAACCATTGAAATCATGGCCTACATGTATGTTTCAAAACACTTCCTCTCCATTCTCTTACTTGCATAATCCATTATGGAATACTCATGTGTTAGGGCAGCCATGTCAATCTCAATATAACCACCACCAATCTTGTCTACAAGTTTGGCATGGTTCATCTTATGATGGCATGACTACTCTCCCTCATCTTGTGGCACAAACACATTATCCATGTTCTTCATCAACTCTTCCACAACATCTTGCTTGCCTATCAAAATCATCCACTCAACCCAATCAACTACATCATCAAAATGCTCCATTCCGTACACAATTTCCTGCTCAACTCATTCCACACCCTCACCATAATAAACCAGTACAACATGCTTACAGTGTTGAACTACAAAATTTATCTACCCTTCCCACCCATTCTATCTCATGTGCACCATTGGAGAAAACTTACAATGAGATTTAGAATGTTTCAAATTCAAAAATTGTAGAAGTTATGGAAGAAAATGAGGTTTCTTCTAGACTGCATCAATAAGTCATTTTAAAAGATCAACAACTTCATGATATGATGGATATTGGAAATCAAGAAAGTAAAGGATATATTTAAGATTGGTTTCACTCCATCATTTGTTTGCAGCATCACTCCGTACTTCAATAACTTTTGGCACCATCTTTTCAAGGGAAGTTGGCTTCTCATACCTTAATATTAATTAACATGCAATTTTCACATTTGGGTATGTGCATACTCGAAGCCTTATTTAGAAAATGGATCCAATGTAAGTAATCTTATACGTAATCATATTCATTTTTCAAATCAAAGTAGGTTAGTGTAAAAAAATAAAATAAATAAGGACATAAATAAATACATTTTGTTTATATGTAAAAATAGTTGTTTTTGTTGCAACACGCTGTGGAAATCAACATCGGTGATAAATGTTTTAATTAATTTGTGTATGTAAATGAATTATAATGGAAATAAGATTTCTACAAACACTCATATTCATTTTTATCACCGATTTGAAAAAAATGCTTGAATATCATATTTTTTGGCTTGTGGGCTTGATGAAATTTCTGAAAACACAGTCGGGACAATCATGTTTTGAGGGAACAAAAGGGAATAATTTTAAAACCTATTTATATCTTAAGTATCCCTTGATTTATACTTTCCAACCCAATTTGAATTACTCAATTTGGATTTGAAATGAAAAATTTAGAACCAAAACATTGACAAAGTGTCTAGCAGGCAGCTTAGGAACAGAGTTGGGACAGTCTATTGTTGAAGGCCTAAATGACTATATTTTGAAAAACGGTTTCTATGGTATATTACCCTATGAATATAGTTTACAAGGAAATTTGAATCACTCATTTTCAATATTTTATGAGGAAGGTATGACCAAAATACTGACTGTCTATCGTAAATTAGCACTCTTAAAACTCTGTTTTTCTAGCTGTTCATTTATGTATTTGACCTATCAATTATTATTGTCCTCAAAACCTATTTCTATTGGAGATAAATAAATGAATCTACTTTAATTTCCAATTTGAATCATTCGAATCCGACATCGAACAGTAGTTGTTCCTCTTAAGGAACAACAGTTGCGCATGTTTTTATTTTTGTTGTTCCATTTAAGGAACAATGGCTATTCCTCTTAAGGAACAACAGCCATTCCATTTAAGGAACAACAGTTGCATGTGTTTTTATTTTTTCTATTCCTCTTAAGAAACAGTTGTTATTCCTCTTAAGAAACAATTGTTATTCCTCTTAAGGAACAGCAGATGTTCCTCTTAAGGACCAACAATTGTTCCTCTTAAGGAACAACAATTTTGCGTGTTTATCTTTTTGTTGTTCCTCTTAAGGAATAGTTGTTGTTCCTCTTAAGGAACAGCAGTCGCCCCTCTTAAGGAAAAATAGTTTTTCATATGTTGTATTTTTGCTATTCCTCTTAAGGAACAACAGTTTCGCTATTTTTTTTTTACTTTCTATCGTTCCTTCTAAGGAATAACAGTTTCGGTTGGGAGTGTTTTTTAGGCTATTCCACCAAAGGATCAGCACTTAATTTTGCAACTGTTTTACTTGCTGTTTCGCTTCAGGAACAATTGTTGTTCCTCTTAAGGAACAACAGTTTCGTGTGCAATTTTTTTTATTTTTGTCCGTTCCTCTTAAAGGAATCGCAGTTTTGCGTGCATCGATCTTTTTGAGTGCATTTTTTTTGCTATTCCTCTTAAAGAACAACACCTTTTTTTGAGATTTTTTGTGAATAATGTTTCACTCTTCATGATCCTTTCAAGGCAAAGATACAAATAAATGCAAGGACACAAAAATTATAGGTTACTGAAATAAGCAAATCAAAGAAAAATTGTCATCTTTAATGAGATTGCTTTGTATTGATAAGAAAAAGGAAAGGACACAACTATCTATATTACTTTGCTGTCCTTATCTTCACTAAAACTCAAATTGATTGATTATTTTTATCATGTTGGCTCTTCCCTAATTCTCATAATTCTCTTTGATTATTATTATTGAATAAGAATAAGGGCATATTTTCTTCAATTAATATGTTCAGACTTATTCCACCATCCCTACTCTTAAGGAGTGTTGAGCCATCCTCTATATATAAATAGGAAGTGCTATATGAAAGAAAAGAAAAAATATATATATGATTACTAACAATTCCATGATTTGTCAGACGGAGGATAGGGGGTCTCATCAAGAGCTAGCCTACCATGATCATAAGGGAACAGTGAAGTGGAATTCCCACTATGGCCACCACACCAGGGATATGATCCAATGGACACATCAGAAAAATAAAAGTTCTTGGAACAGGAGGTCTCATCATGAGCTGGCCTCTCCACCTTTCACTCATTCTCGATGAATGGCATTGTGATTCATCTGGTTACCAAGCCAGCACAATGGCCTCCATTCTGACATCACAAGGCACTTTTCTAGGCATACATAAAGGATTATGGTTCCAAAGGGTGAAAAAGCAACTTTGTCAAGGTTATAAACACTTGCGGGCAACAGAGCTCTGCTGATGGTATTGGAGTCATATTTCTCAACATCAATAGTAATCATAAACCCTTTTCTTATTCTTTTATCTTTATTTCAAAAGAGATTATGTTACCAATTCCCTCTGAACCTTTTATATATGAAATATCATTTTAAAAAGTCAATCATAACGGTTTAAGTGAAATAATGACTCCATAGCATTCTACCTACGTTAGCTGTCCTTTTCCCTTTTTTACATCACTCCATAGAATCTCCATATCTATTCACGATTTTCATCTTAAGCCTCGATTTCAGCAACTCGATACTTTTTGTGATCTTGTCATGAATATGTACACCTTGCCCTTTTTACACTGTACGATTGTCGTCCAGTACGTCGCTCCTCCATTTAACCGGTCAAGGACGACCTATCATTTTTCAGGGGGCATGGGTGACTTCCAAAATACTCTTGCATACGTGTCAATATTTTATTTGGGTGTACTAGACTGCATCAGATCCCTTAATAGCAAGTTTTAATGGTATTGATGTTAAAAAAAGGGTATTATCCAATATGCACAGTTTGCTGCTCCATTGTTATCTCTATGTATTGCTATGTAAAATTAATAGTGTGCAAAACTTAGACAAAATGGAGGACGATTAGTATGCAGCAAGCCACAGGTACTAGCAGTTTCCGTTGCTACACGAGAAATTTTAGTAAGGGTTGGATGGATCGCATATTTTACACGACTGCAGCAACCCCATGAAACTGTGGCTATCGAATTTTTGCAGAATTTGCAGGATGATCATTCCATAGTAAGAGGAAGATGAATAATGGTTAAGGATACAGTAATTGTTGACGTATCTGGACTACCAGCAATCGAACCCATATGGACACATAAAAAATTGAGACTTCAAGATGCCATGGCCACCTTTCGGGACAAGGGACGTAACCTGATTGTCAAAGGAAAAGGAGTCCAACCTTCATCTCTGGGAGAACCATGGATAGAGCTGGATAGAGTAGTGTAGAGCTACCCTACATGCGATGGATGAAAGGATGTGGTAAGACCATGCCACCTCAAATTACTAGTAGTACTAAAACAGAAATGTGCCGTAAATTTGCTTGCATATTTAAATTTTTTGCTGCATGATGTTGCTCAGAGCATAAGAAATTCTCGCCATATAGATACTGTAGTGAGCAACCATTGTTTAATTCGATTGATAGTAAGATATAGCCTTGCTCAGCAACATACCAGTTGGGAAGAATTGGTGTTTTCTATAGATGGGGGATTAGCCTTACCTGCCCCAAAAAGAAAAAGAACCACCAGCACAGCAAGCAAACCACAAAAACGTAGATATCCTTCTAGATTAAGAACAAGCAGGGGAACATCTAAGAACCTCCAGGGTAGCAGTACCCAACCCTTAGAATTACATAGCTCTGAAAATGAACAACCCTTATAGCTGGAAGAAAGAGACAACCAAAAATTTCAATTGGAGGAAGAAACAAAGCATACTAGTGAAGAAGAGAGGAAGGGAGCGGAACTTCCCTTAACCCCCAACGCAAGTCCACCACAAAACCCATTACGGGAGGATGAATTGGCCTAGGTTTTGGCCAATATGAGTGAATATATTCAGCCCCAAAGTCCACTCAACCTTAATATTGAAGCAGAGCAATCACAAGAAAACTCTGCCCACAGCAAGCGTATATCAGAAGAAATAAATGATGAAGTAGAAGCAGAAGCAAAAGCCACTCAGGAAGTGGCAAACCAAACTAGGGTTACCTCTCCAGAGGAACCTAGTCATGACAATGCGAACACAGAAGATATGTTCCAAACAGAGGAAATGGAAACTAGCCAGGGCAAAGGCATAGCCCTTGGAGAGAAAAATCCATCTGAGCAGCCGAGTCCAGTAAGAATAGAAATAGTTAGGGAAATAGTTGTTCCTCTCAAAATAAGAAGAGCCAAATTAAGAAGATGCGAAAGGAACAAAAAAAGCTGCAACATTTAGTGAAACAACTCAGACAAAAGATAAGGGCACTAAAAAGGGGGGAAGTCTCAAGAAGAACCTCGAAAATAGTGAATGCAGCTATTCAAATTGAACTCCATGATACAAAGGCCACAGAGACTCAAACTGAGCCCATACTCATTCAAAATGATAAGGAACAACATGCAGCACAGACCTCATGCATTTCGTTCCATGATAAAGGGACGCAGACTATAGGCACTCAGTGTTGTAATAAAAGTACCCAGATAGACCTCCAAGCTAAAGATGTTCTGATATACAGCGATCCTGGTATAAAAAAAATCCAAGAGGACCTAGCACAGGCTCAGATGACCATAAAAAGGCTTGAGGAAGAAACGTTTCCTCAACAAAGATACCAAAAATTACAACAACAATTAAGGGACATCAATGCATCGAAAAACGAAGCCTTCAATAAATATCGGAGGGCAGAAGAAAGAGCTAAAGAGATAAAGAACAGATTGAAAACAGTCAAGTGTCAAATGGATACTCTATGTTCCTTAACACAGATGTTTTAGCATGCAGGTCCCCTGCCAGAAACTATGCTTTATTTTTTGGAGAGGTATTTATAGTTAAAAATTAAGGCTATTAGGGCAGGGAAACCTATAGAATTAAAAATTGTTGAGGATTTTATAAACTACTATGAACACCATGGAGTAAAAGTTCAACAATTACTCTGTGAGTTTTATTTACATAATTTTATATTGGAAGAATAAATGGAGAAGAATCCTAGTCCTTTTGTGGGTGATGTACAGTTTCAAGCGTTCATTTCATTTGTTGTTAACCAGTTGAAGTGGCTCAAAGCCCATAACACTTTTTAGAGGCAAGAAAATGGGTTAGACCTTTGGGTCAGGGGTGAACCGAAAAACCCATTATAACTGTTGGCTAAACTTAAAAGTATAATGCAAAAGGAGGGAGTAATCCAGACCTTGGGACCTATCCACAAAGGAATTGTCTAGCTAGGGATAGAATATTTCCTCTCTATCAAAGACAATTCCTTGGCAGTAACTAAAATTAGATCGAAGACTTATAATCAGAATATCAAGGACAGAGAGCCATTCAACTACAAAAACTTTAAATTAGCCACAAATCGCCTGGTTACCTATAGTAACCTCATCTTGAGGGAAGGCCCGTATTAGCTAGGTTGTAGGTTTCGAATCCCTATTATATGGTATCCTACAGAAGGATATAAAGCCATATATGAATTTCCTTAAGGGTAGACAGGGCCCATCTTTGAAGTTCTGGCTAAAAATCATGGTTTTGGACCACTTCATGACATCCCCTCTCCAACCTATTCTTTGACTGCTTTGCACACAAACTACATGGTTTTCATGAGGGCATGAAAAAGGGTAAGCAGGGGAGTGTGTTGAGCTATGGAACAGGTATGAATTTGACATTTTTTTCCTTATCTTTCTCCTTAATCATATCTCCTTTATATTCTAAGATGATAATATATCAAAGAATTCTAGCGAAAACTAGGGAATTATTGATTAATGCAATTTAGTTAATTATTGTCTTTTCTCATGCAGGAAAGAGAAGAAATGGAAAATTACCATTCCAGAGGAAAAGACAAAACAGAGTAACTACTATTCCTTCACGAGGAAGCTGTATCCAACCAATAGGTCAAGATTGGAGCACGTAGTTAAGGATAAGAACGGAAAAGATCACAGTATCAGCGCAAAAGACAAAGAGTTAACTGGAGTTAGAAGATTGAGTGGATCCCTTAGGATATGTTGATCCTGAGAGATTGTTGTTACTAGTCTATCTGTTATTCCTATTTTATCTGCCTAGCCATTATAAAAGGGACAACACTTGTAAAGAATGGGGATTAATCAACATTATTCAGAACTTATTGTTGTATTTTCACTTTGATCATCGACTCTCACTGACTAAAACAGAGTACGATTGGCTGTAACCATTTTTGCATATGATTAATACATAATCTGGTTGTTGTTCTTTCTTCTATATTGAAGTAGTCTGACGGTGCTTCACTAGTGGCTAAGGGCCCAACCCTGGTCGATCCACTTGCTATTATGTACCATTCCTTTACGATATCTGTTGTGTGATGGTTTGGTTTGATCTTTGTTTATTGGAATCTCATTGCTTTACAGTTTCTTGTTTCTAGATTTAATGAATTGTTCCATTATATATGTTGTAACTGAATTGAGTTGTTGTTCCTTCTCATCATAATAATATTATTATTCTCTACAACTATATTGTTATGTTGTTCATCTCAATTACAGAGCTTCACTATTCATTCTAGTAAACTAACTTTGTTGTTCATTACAGTTTCATAAGTGTAGGTTTTAACCCCGTACAGAAATTATTTGCATACGAATTCTAAATCACAGGAAAAATAAAAATGCGAGAGCATAACACATAAAACACATATACACAGAGATTTCCCACTAGATCTCAAAACCGAGACTACCAGCTTGATTTTTCATTATATTCCTTTCAATGTTACAATACATATTTATACATGCCGAAGCATCCAATATCATGGAACGAAAACCATCATGTCCAATACCATGGACCAAAAAACCATTGCATCCAATACCATGGACCGAAAACCATCACGTCAAAAAAACATGTGCGAAAATCATGCACAAAAACATAGGTGGGTCTACCCAACCTAACATAAGGTCCAAAACCAAAATTTTCTGGGGTGCTACCCCAGACCCCATAAAGTGGGGTTACAGGTACCCCTCAAACACCTTGTTAACTATGTGAAAAGAATATAACACAACCCAACAATCTCCCACTTGTTGTTTTCTTTCCACAGGGGGCCACAGGAGAGCTTAGTCATTTTTCAGCACTGAAAAACCCATTTTTTCTCTACACCAAGAGAACTTCTCAGAGCTAACAGATTTTATCAATGCATCTGTAGTATTCTTCAAAGTGTCCACCTTTACCAGCAACACCTTTTTGTATTCTATCATATCCCTCACAA